>JASANE010019120.1:0-83068 GCA_030248225.1 Trileptium ribeirensis
ATGAAACAGTACTTCAGCAGTAACTAAACAGTACTAAAACTACATCATAGGAGCTTCCAGAACAGGATCGAATGTAATTCCAAAATGTTCCGGCGAAGCAAATCCATAACAAGTTGTAATGTAAGGAGGTTCTGTCGACAATACTAAAGGCGTTTTGGTTTCTTCACTTCGTTTTGTACAATTATATGACTAGAAATTCATTGTGCAGCACAGGATTATTCAGCCAAAAAGTTATTCATTTCATTCCGCTTTACAACTAAACATTCAACACAAATGTCAAATAGGTGCACACAAATCCTGGAACCATGAAACTTGTGACAGAATATGTACAAAAACTTTAGTGTTCTGTTTTTATCACGTATGGCTCTTAAAGATACAAAATTCATGATATATACAAACCAAAAATTTCCTAGCGCCTTGGGAGCGTGGAGAGACATATACGTTCAGGAGGCAGGAGACCCAGGGAGTAACCACTAAGTCCCCCTGTGTGCACCTATAATATATACAAATAAGATTGGTAGGAGAATTCTAGACATTTGTGTGACCACACCCGTAAGTTTGTTTTCACTCGTGTGACTTGGATGGTGCATCTTGCGCACACAGAAGGTTTAACATCTTTTTATATGATTCCAAAATAATATCAGCCTGCTTTCTACTTGGCTTTCTAATTTCTTGAATACTGAAATCAAATCCACGGCTATAACGGCATCCTTCATAAGTCTGTCGACGATGATTGGAACCACTACTGTATATGAGTTCCACCAGACGCAGTTGTTAGAGATCTAGTTTGCTTATTTATCAGAAAAGAGCGATTTTAAGCCTTTCTGAATAGTTATCATGTTACATCAAATCGGTACAACAGATAGAACGTTGTACTATAAAACAAAGTGGGTTTCGTGCCATTTGAACACTGAACATATATAGTACTTTGAAATTAATTATCTTTAAACCTCTGGAAAAACAAAAAATATATACTATGCTAAAGCGATTTGGTTTTAGCGAAAACTGATGCCTGTGGGTTTGATATTTCATTTTAAACCTTAGTCATTGCATTGAAATCACTGTTGTTCAAAACTGAAAACATAGTTAAGTGCAACCAGACTAAACCAAACGGTATATAAATCGGCATTTTTGTGGAGGTTTTAGATACGATGTTTCGCGGTAGACCTAGCAATATATAATGGAGTAAAAATATTTAAGCTGTCCAAGGCAACACAGAATCCTTAGGTTTTGTGGAGAGCGCCCATCCCATTGGTTAAGAATAGTTTTTATCGTCACGCCGGTACAGATTTGTCATATTACATCATTATCACACGTGAAATAAACATTTACTCAAACGTTTACCCTCGCAAAATACTAAACAATCGGCAACAAATTGTCATTCTCTATCTCAAAGCCGTAGATACAACGCTATGTTGCTGCTAAGGTTAAGTGCCAGCTACTGATTCAGTGATAGCGACACATGCTATTGGAAAGAAGGTATGTCTAAATGCGGAAAATTAGGATTAGAAGTTTCGACTACGCCACACTTAAATCACATGTGTAATAATTTTGCAACATTTACATTATATGTTTAGTTTATCATTATTGCACTCCTCCATTTCCATTGCAAATTTATGGACAAAAAATGGAAAAATTGTATTTTAAAGCGTTAAAATAATTGCAGAGACCAATACTTTATTGCAAAAAAATTTCTAGATTATGACACTAGACACTCGATCATCGTTATGTACTATACATTATCCAATAAGTGCTCGTTTTCGGTTCAGCCCTCCCCCAAGGATTGTAAGAAGGGCACCCACAAGGTTCTTTAGGGCGGTGTATCGACAACCCAGAGGCTCTTTTGGAGGGGGAGATGCCAGCTATCATCTCAACAACAGCTAATAAGATTAAAGCAGTAACGGGAACCATCGACGATTGCCAGTCCTCCTCTATTCTGATTGACTTTGGGCAAGCTGATAGCTGACCGCCCCCAGGTACCAGAGGGAATAGCTTATGCCACTTAGAACCTTAGGGATACCCTGCATTTCTTGGGAGAGGGCGTAAGCGTAAGCCGATAAACGACCACACCACATCATTGGAAAAGCTAAAATATATGTGTAATGACCCAGCGCCGTACCCTTCCCCAAAAACTTATCATGGATTCTAGCCGAGACACGTCCATTGGCAGTTACGTATGTGACATCGCCATTTGGTCACGCGTGACAAAATTTCTTGTTTTATAACTGCAATTAATAACTTAAATATAATCATTCTTATTTAGCTAAAATATCAACTTTAGCTTCAGTGTTGCTATGCGATACATCATGTAACAACAACTGAATAGCATTATCAGTCGCCACAAGAAAGTCGTCGCTGTCTCTATCAGTAACGTAAGAATAAATGGTGTGGTTAGACAGAAATATTTTTGTGTCTTCAGTCTTTATTATAGATATATCGCTACAACAGGTATATCGTTTAAAAAGTGAACATTTTGAGCATGGATCCTAATTTGGACCACAGAGACTATGTCAGCGTACATATTGTGTGTGGTCGTATGATATAATATTATTACAGGGACGTAGCCGAGGGGAGGTAATAGAGGCAGGGCCAACCGTGCAACATCTGTACCGACCTAAAATATAACAAAATGTAAAATTCACGGTTATTTACAAAAAATGTTTAAGTTGTGCCCTCTTTAGCACATTCCATATTCCACCGTGAAAAGGTTCTGGTTACGCCGGTGCCTTGTTATGATTTATTCAGTTGGGGTCAAATTATGACCATGTATTTATTAAATAATAATAATATTGTATAATAATCATTATTTTAAATATATCGTTTTGTGTGCTTCGCATATCGTATTATACAATTTGACCGCTAAAGTGACGATTTTCAGCCTTAACCATACGAAATAATGAAACTTCCTGGCCCATGATCGATAAATTAAGCTAGATAGATCTTGCCGTCATAAACATAACTGATTATGGCCACGACCAGACTAATTTCATCTTAAAGTTGAGTTTCTCATTCCTATTCCGATGAAACGAAAGAACTATCATGAAGTTACCCATTTTATATACAGCTCCTAAAATACATGTATGTATTATGAAGATCTACACAAAGCTAAAGGAATGAAGATCTAGCCCAGGAAATTTATACTTATTATGGCCAAAAATAATTGTAGTTGGCGCATAATGATTCATTTAATGTCACAATTTGAACCAAATTTATTTTTTCAGCTATTCTCAGAAATTTAAATTGAGATTGTGATCGGTTACTATTCATATTGATGTACTTTATAGCTCACTAGGCGAAGGTAGTTGATAATAATCCAGTATACGAAAAAGCATGTTCTTATAGTTCCATGAAATTTTTAATTTAATTAATTGCGACTAAAAGGATTTAAGACTTCTCAGTTAATGTAGTTAATTACGTTTTGCAAGTACAGTTGCTCGCAGAGGTGACCGAACGGCTATAACGTCGACAGCTAGCAACGCAAACCGTACTATGCCTGTTTCATTTTCCCACCGGTCTAAATTAAATATATTTCGCATGTTTTTTTATAAAAATCGCAAAAAATATGTTCACAAATTTTTGGACAAATTTGGTATGTCGTGAAGAATATCTGTACACATTCAATCTATACTCAAAATACATTCTCTGAAATTTAAAAGAAATTTCTTTGAATTTTGCACCACCAGGTATTCTTTTAAAATTCAAAGAAATATTTCTTGAAATTTCAAGAATTATCATTTAAAAGAATATCTGGTCGTGCAAAATTCAATAAAATTTCTTTTGAATCGCACAGAAACCGATTTTCAGTGTATAGAGGATATTGTGAACTTCATTAATACCCTATATGTAGTAATCTAGTGCTTTGGTATAATTACCTGGTATATTACGGAATTATATTGTGGGTGTCTGTTTTATCACTCACATAGTAATATAGCATTTACCATTCTCCGGAGTTTCCGTTTTTCTACAAGTATGTATATCATCGGGACATGATAAGCATCGGGATGAACAACTGCGGCTGTGAATCATACACAGACCTATTTGATTTATATTGATGTTGTATAGTGAAGGCAATCAGGTTTCGTCATTATCATACTATATTGTGGGTGTGATTGACGACGGTCAATATGATATTATTTTAATTATAATAAGTGTAGATAACTTTCAAAATGGCGGCTATATCATCATATCAATATTTGTATATTTCCTACTGCTTCAAGAATAATTTATAAATCGAACTTTATGTAAATATTTGTTGCATTTTGAACTCATGACTCATGAATGTTCAATGGTGATTTAAAACAATATATACACTGGGTACAAAATAGAGAGATAATTCAATTTCCATCCTTGGCAGAACAATTCGAAAATACAATAACCTTTTATAAATGTGACAGAACGGGAGCAACAACAACTGAACAATAGTGTCAGAATTCATAATATTATCTTTAAACTTATCGAAGTATATATCCAAAATCTAGCGAAACGAATGGTAAAGAATTATAATTAAATTTTATATTATACAAAATAAATTACATTTTTATCTCGTCCGGCTAAAACCTACGCAAGAAATGCTATTTTTAATTATCGTTTTACTGCATATTGAGGATGTTTTAAACCTGCGATACAATGAGATATTGCGATAATAATAGTACAGTAGCGTAATGATAGCACACCAGGCCCGAGGGGCAGACAAAAAATTTTGCGAGTCAATGATTTTGCGCCCCCTACTCAATAGTTTTGAGCCACATACTAAGTAATTTAGTTTACGCTCAAAAATTTTGCACATCCCACAAAATTTTGCATTTTAAAATTTTGTATTCTGCTATTGCTAATTTTTGGCATCATTTAACTAGCCGTTGTGAAAGGAATTAGAGCTGAAAAGGCGTGAAAAAGTCATTTTACGTTTAAATATTCTGAATTTTATTTTCTTGCTTGCGAAAAACACGCGCCACCTAATGACCTAATCATGCTCCCGCGCCCCCCTTTTCGCTACGCACCTATAAATTAAATACACAGGCATGAAATGTTATCACTCATAATTATATCATACAAGTTTAGGGTCTTGTCTTTACATTAACTTTCGTTTACCGTCATATATTTGGGTATATATACATTTATATGACATATGTATATATATATGTATATCATATATTTATGTATATCAATATCTATATAAATATATATATCACATATGTATGTAAACATATATCAATTAAAAACAATATTGGAAACAGCTTTGCTTTGCTATTATTTTCATAATTATTTAATGAACGAAGAGTCAGATGAAATTGTTTATGAAGCGCATAAATATTCTCTTACTACCATACCCAGTAACCAGATTTTTATACAATTGAATTTTGTATAATATCAAAGAGATATCGAAAACACTTCATCATTGTGAATCATGAATCAAGCAACCGACCGCTCCTAAGATCCATCAGAACTGTAAAAATGTTTGCATCGATGCAGGTAAAATCGTGCGACAGAGTTAAGGATTGCTGTTTCAACTACAAATTATCTAAAACGGGCCTTACAGAAGTAGTATATAGGCGATTCTAATACAGCATAATAAAAAGGCATGACATGCTGTGGGTAAGGAATATTGCGTACTGAAGGCGCGCGGAAAATTTTAGTAACAATTGGCAAAAATAGGATTTGTATAGCAAACCGTGAACACAGCCTTATAACTTTCCGCAGGCGAAACTAATTTTTTGTCGTAGAAATTATTAATGCATTATCTAGTGATGTTATCTTCCTTATGTCAATTTTCCAAACGGCAACCCAATTCCAACTATTGGCCGGTAAAATTTTATTTATTGGTGGGGCTATAATATTATTCTTCAATATTAGTACGGGCATATCCATAAATTATTTGTTTGCTTCAGCAGTAAGTTATGAAAGCATTCACTACTAAAGACGCTCTGCAAAACTTAGGCAGTAAGATACGCGTGCGTCCGCAGCCGTCAACTGAAGACCCACAGCAGATGTCTAAGGAACAGCTGCTGTAAACGTTGAATTTTTTAATAATTTCTCGGTTTGAACGAAATCTATAAGTGTAATCATTGTTAGATTATGGTATTATTTAATATAGTATCTTGACTCTTTTCTATCAGCAATGCCTAATTTACATTTACTGGATTCCTCCCGAGACATGAAATTATAGCTAAACTACACAGATACTATATTTTAGATTTTGTTCATATGATATATATTTCACAGCTAGTACACGCAAGCGTTGTATCTATCAGCAATGCCTAATTTACATTTACTGGATTCCTCCCGAGACATGAAATTATAACTAAACTACACAGATGCTATATTTTAGATTTTGTTCATATGATATATGTTTCACAGCAAAGTAAACGCAAGTGTTGTATATAGAACTTGATTCTTCTTGATTTCCTGGTATCTTCAATTTGCGGTGTAAAAAATTAGTTCAGTTTCAATGGAAATCAACGTGTTTCCTGACAAATCCACGCAACCGCTTAACCACAGAATCTTACTCTTATTAATGTACATGCACTGCATGTATTATACACCAAGTTGAAATTACAGCGAATTTGCCAAATGCAAAAATGAGCAGTTTTGCTTAATTTCTAGTCAAATTTCCTTGCGTAATAAAATAAACAGTCCAAATGTACTCTACTGTAGTTGTTTGTTATTTTTAGGATATTTTTCTGTTTGTGTTTATATTATATATTGCATACTTGCAAAAAACTGCGTTTCTAAGTCATATTTACCAAACTTTGCAAAGGATGCACAGGATACTGGTTTTTTGCTTACAATTCAATGACATCGATATGTTGTAAACATAATTTGTAATTAACTTTGTGAAATATAATAAACTGTAAAACAATAAAGGCTATTGCTTGAATAAAGCAAATTTAGTCTATTGCTCGATTAGTCTAAATTTCGATTAACCCAACCCATTAAACCAACGCGTAGTTTGCACAATCATGAACAAACTTTTGCACCGACCGCGGATTGAACCTAGATACCTTGCATGCTAATCACTACGCTATTAGGGAGCTTTTGTTCGGGTTTTCGAGCAACCTTACATCGGGAGCAAAGAACAACGCTCGCACAGCCCTACGCCGAACCACAATCTAGGCAATTAACACACACGCCTGGCAATGTACGCTGCGACAAATGTGTCAATATACGAACGAAAGAGTTGAACGATATTTATTCTATCGTTTGCATAAACAAAACTAAGCTTATCGGTAGAATAAACATAAATTACCCTAAATTTAGTCTATCACATGAACAAACAAAACTTATTTTGCTTGAATAAATAAAATTCATCCTGTTGTTGCTCTAAGGTTTCAATACATACTAAGTTCATGGTCCCATGTTACATTAAGTCAATCCACAATGAGACATGCCTGGTTAGTGGATCGGTTCCCAATGTATTCTGTATCAAATGTGTGACTCATTGCAGAAAAGGATTAAGGAAAAGAGAAACAGCTACAAAATCGTTTACCGGATCACACTTACAGCCGAATGATAAATTTTCAATTCGCCGACATGGCAAGGCTTTATTCAGTATTAAACGGAATACACGCATCAAAGGGTTAAACGATTTCTTTATAAATTTTAACGTGTTTGCTGACAAAATGAAAACTTATGTTATTGACTAAAACTGATGACTACGTGTAAAACCTATATTGGGCCTTCGTTCCAGGAGCTGTAGTTGTTGAACTACACAGGGTACAGCTCAGTTGTCTGCAAACATCGATATTAGAACTTAACTACATAACAATTTATAGCTAACTATTCCCGTGCAGAGAAGGATATTCCTTTACAATGCATGAGTTCATTTTAGATGAGAGCACTTGGATTATTCTTTTGTCAAGGCAGTTTACAACCTTAAAATCGATGATCGCGCAAGTATCGCTTCTTTCGCTTACGTATGCGGTCATGATTTTCTATGTAGAAACACGTAGCTACTCTGCATGATCGCAGTCTCTATTATACAAATTATCATTGCAATTTACTGATTAGATTCGTTTGAAACCCGATGTATAATCCAAATTTTTGGTAGAATCACGAGAGACTGTCACTGACAGAGGTCGCAAATGTGCGAAACATAGGAAAAGGATTTTGACACAACTGAAAAATGAAAAAGTGAATACCAGATGTCATGCTGCCAATCGCTACAGTGTCAGAATTATAAGCTATATTTTTTTACATAATTCAGTCCGTGGCTCTGACAAAAGAACAACCGTGACCTGCGCACATCAAATGGACTCACGCACAAGTCAACAACAAATTTAATATTTTTGGGTACGCTGGACTACCCCTAAATGATATATATGCTACAATACTTATATATCTGATGTGATACCCATATTTAGTCGAACAAAACACTTTAGAACCTGTATCCATATATATATATTTGCTGAACCTTCGATAAAATACAGCTTCACACTACTGAGAGTAGATATAATTTATATTCATGACTTTATCTGGCTTTGTGTGTCTAACTTTTATAGCACCTAATTGCATAAATTTTTGGTTTTTATTTGACATAAAAGGCATACAGTCGGACGGCTTCGATATAATTTTGATTAATAGAACAATATTAAAGTATAATTTACATAACCTTGAAAATAATATGGTACCAATAGTGACGTAAAACTGCTAAAAGATTGAATATTTATGTATATTATCGAGTGACAAGCTACTAAACGTATTAGTATTCGACTTCTATAGGCTCTTATTTTTATGTTATCTACTTACTATCACACTGCAGCAGAGTATTCATTAATTTAGCCGCAATCTGGAGCAGGTCAGTGAGTCTGTAGAATTACACTGTCCTTGGAAGAATCTTTACACATTGAGTTGTATGAAAAAATATGATTTATTTAATATCTTTCGTAATAATGAAATCCCAAGTTTCGAGCTTTATGCTTTTTATCGTTCAGGTTTTATTAGATTTTCAAAATAAAAAACCCCCAGCGTGAGTACTGTTATATTTATAGTTTACATCAGGTAGACAGATGGGGCGCCATAACAGCATATGGCATGTATTTGACGCATGTATACGTATGCCACGTATATGCGAAAATGAACTCAACCAGAACGTATTACCCCCTAAAAAATTGTAAGGAATTAGACGCTTCAAGGCTTCGGTGGAGATATCTATAAGTCTATGTCCTCATCAATGGCGTCGCAAGCTCCTCTCAGTCTAGGCCAGCTTCGGAACTGTGCTAAAACGTGCAGGTAGTTTAAACTCATTATATTCTAAACCCATCAATTAATTTTTTCACACTCATCAGCAAAAAGTGAGGGGGGAGGGTTTGCTGCCCCCAACCACCTTGTCTTGCAACGCCTCTCGTTGATAGCCTTATCGCTCAAAATAATAAATATGTTACATATATAGCCATATCTGCATATGTCAGAGCGTTATTAAGTTATTTTGTCGTGAATTTTAATATATATCAAAATACTTATCTGAAAGGATTATTTAACACTTTGGTAATTGGAAGCAATTGAGTAAAAAAGACAGACTAACACCACAGATCTACATTCAATGTAGCTAATTGCAGTGTGCGTAAACCCTTTCAATATTACGTATCGTCCTGTGTTTCACATGGTTTAGGGCAACAACGTCTACAAGGATGGATTTCAATTAATAACTAACTTCCATTGGACATAATAATTAGCATATTAATACATTAACTGTCAAGAGATCTTCCGTTTTTCTACGATAGTATGCATTATGCATCATGTGCAACGGGTGCGAAAATGATCCATTATTATCTGAAGTCATTATTTCTATCTGGTATTTTAGTAGCATGTGTTGCTGGACTGATCATTGTATGTTTTAGTTAATAGTTGTGTTTTGAAAAATGTGATACCATCACGTTATGAACTTACAATATTCACCCCGTCACAATTTATTTACATACATTCACGATTTACCACAACTAACCGCAATTTGATTTACTTCAATATGTCTCAAATCCGCGTGGTAGTATGTTTTGATCATGTGTAAACACGGTGGTCATACGTCATTTGAGCTTTAGACAATTGAGTGTGTGCCGATTTTACGTACAATTGGGCGTTCGATGTTTGAGGTCGTCGACGACATTTGGACTTGCGACAGGTAAACATCTTCGATAGTTCAGCGTGCGACGGAAATATGCTGGAGACTCCACTCTGACGACACATTATGTTACGCGGCAACTTATGCTGTAGAGACGCAAACTGCTGTTATAAACGATTTAATACTGTACCTTTTGGGAAAGATGTGGCGGCCGATCCTGGCTCGCCGACGGAGGAACTGCGCTCTGCCCATTCGTACACGGTTCATGAAGATCCGAGTCAAGTCACTATGAACTATCATGACTCTCTTAAGGTAGCCAAATGCCTCGTCACCTAATTAGTGACGCGCATAAATGGATCAACGAGATTCCTACTTTACCTATCTATTATCTAGCGAAACCGCAGCGGTGGGAACAGGCACCGCGAAGTCGGCGGGGAAGGAAGACCCTGTTGAGCTTGACACTCAAGTCGATCCTGGCTCGCCGCCAGAAGAACTGCGCTTAACTCATTCGTACACGGTTCATGAAAATCTGACTCAAGTCAAGCCAGTTTACATCGACAGTCTAGCCGTGCCGAGTCGAACATGGTTCAGGAAGAGCCGATCCGACCGACGCTTGATAATATGGCTCTTTCTCACTTATAGTTTATGAGGATACATTTCTGACCATTTTAGAGTGGGGTTTGGCTAATTATGTTTTCAACTTTGGTGAAGCGTTGAAAATGACAAATCGTTTATTACAAATAATACATGGTTTATATACAGTGAGCTGTTTTGCATATATTTTGCATATAACTTGGTTGCATCAGATTACATTGCATCAGACACGTCAATGTTGCATCAGAATTTCATCATCGTTCTGTCAATGTTGAGAACATGCCGCCACAGTACTCCCCCTCTGGTCAGAAGACACGAATCGTTGGGGAAATTGGACACGTCGTCCTGAGCGCGTCATTTGACCCTGAGGAATCGTCGTCGTCGGAAGCGCCGTCGCTGAAGGGGACGTTGTTTGAGCCGGTGCCGTTGACTGCGACTGTTCCTTCATGGTGTTTCGGTCGTTGTCAATGAACGCCGGCTTGAGACGATCGATTGACACCGTATCTCGCTTCCCTCCAATGTCGATCGTAAAGTGTTTTTCGCTTCGTCGCAGAACACGGAAGGGGCCGATGTACGGGGCTTGTAGTGGTCGTCGCACCGAATCGACTCTTACAAACACAAATTTGGAGTGTTGGAGCGCGGATGGAATGAAGCTCGCACGCTCGGCAGAGCGCGTTGTTGTTGGGCGAAGTCGTTCCATTGAGAATCGCAGGCGTGCGACGAATGATGTCGGATCGAGCGTAGACAGGTCGGATGCAACGATAAGTTGTCCGGGCAGTCGAGGAGTCGTTCCGTAGACCATCTCGTAGGTTGTTGCGCCAATATCTTCTTTGAATGATGATCTGATCCCGAGGAGTGCAAGAGGTAATATCTCAGTCCATCGTTGGGAATCCGGCTGAGCTTTGATGGAGGCCTTAAGTTGACGATGGAATCGCTCAACTAGTCCGTTGGCCATCGGATGATAAGCCGTCGTACGGAAGTGGCTTACACCGAGCAGCTTTGTCAGCTCTTTGAAGAGTGACGACTCGAACTGGCGACCACGATCGGTAGTGATAAACGTCGGCACACCGAATCGGGCGATCCAGCCAGAGACGAGTGCCTGAGCTGTGGTTTCCGCTGTGATGTTGGGAATAGGAATAGCTTCGGGCCACCGTGTGAATCGATCGATGGCAGTCAGCAGATATGACTGGCCACTGGACGGGGGCAATGGGCCGATAATGTCAACATGAATGTGATCAAATCGGCGATCGGGAATTGGAAACTTTCCAAGGCGGGCGACGGTGTGACGTTGAATCTTTGATCGCTGACAGGCAAGGCATGTCTTAGCCCATAGTCGGACGTCTTTGTTTATGCCAGGCCAGACGAAGCGTTGAACAATAAGCCGCTGTGACGCTCGTACTCCGGGATGAGAGAGGGAATGGAGTGAATCGAATGCTGTTCGCCGGAACTGTTCAGGAAGCCATGGTCGCGGCGAACCTGTTGAAATATCACAAAGGATGGGACGATCGGACATCGGAATGGGTACCCACTTCAGTTGGATGGAGGTGTCACCAAGCACGTCGCCAGAGCCGAGACCGCTGCAGGCTTGCTCCTCAGCCAATAAGTCATAGTTGATGCCCGTAGTTGACGCATTGACTCTCGATAAGGCATCCGCAGCTTTGTTGTCAGTTCCACTGATGTGACGAATATCGTCAGTGAACTCCGCTATGAACGATAGATGTCGAATCTCTCGTGGCGATTGTCGCTCAGTTCGGGTTCCAAGAGCGAACGTCAGTGGTTTGTGATCGGTGAGGACATGAAATTGTCGGCCTTCGATGAAGTGACGGAAATGGCGGATCGCTGAGTAAATCGCCAGAAGTTCCCGACCAAATGTGCTGTAGCGGGTTTCAGCTGGATTGAGTTTCTTGGAAAAGAAAGAGAGTGGCTCCCATATGTCGCCGTTGAGTTGCTGGAGCACGGCACCGACTGCGACGTTGGAAGCATCCACCAATATGTTGAGGGGAGCATCCGACAATGGATGTACCAGCAACGTGGCGCGGGATAATGCGTCTTTGCAGGCATCAAAAGCTGCCATTGTCGCGTCGGTCCACTGCAACGCTTGTGTTGGTTTCGAATCACGGAGCAATGACGTCAGTGGCATCGTGATTTCGGCACATCCTGGAATGAATCGATGGTAGAAGTTCAGCATTCCAAGGAATTCTTGCAGCTTCTTACGAGATTCCGGGCGTGGGAAGTCGCGGATCCACTGAACCTTCGACTCCAGAGGCTGAATTCCTTTTGAGTCGACGCGATGACCGAGGAATTCGAGGTTAGAGACTCCGAACTCGCACTTGCCAACGTTGATTGTGATACCGTAGTCGTTCAGACGTTGAAATAGTATTTCGAGGTGACGCAGGTGTTCTTCCACACTGGTACTTGCCACCAAAATGTCATCGAGGTACACATAGCAAAAATCGAGTCCACGGATGACGTTGTCGATGAACCGCTGGAAGGTTTGAGCGGCGTTGCGAAGACCGAACGGCATTCGTACGTATTCGAAAAGGCCGAACGGCGTGACGATTGCGGTTTTGGAGATGTCGTCGGGTGCCACTGGAATCTGGTGGTACGCTCGAACCAGATCGATCTTCGAGAAGATTGACTTGCCCGCTATTGTCACCGTAAAGTCTTGGATATGAGGTATTGGGTATCGATCGGGGATGGTCGTATTGTTGAGCGCTCTGTAGTCGCCACATGGACGCCAGTCGCCGTTTTTCTTCGGGACCATGTGGAGAGGCGACGAGAAGCAGCTTGACGAGGGCCGAACGATCCCGAGCTCGAGCATGTGGTCGAACTCGTCTTTCGCTGCCTTGAGCTTGTTAGGAGGAAGCCGTCGCGGTCGACTATAGACGGGCGGACCTCGTGTCTCGATGTGGTGCATGACGTTGTGTCGGACCTTTGCCACCATCGAAGTTGCGTTTGTTATCCGTGGAAACTTGCTCAGTAATTGTTCGAAGGGAGTTGGTTGATTTGGGGTGGGCATCGTGATGTTGAGCGATTGAACGTTCGACGTGACCCCTTGAACGGACAGGCGCGAGATGCCATCATGAAGTTGGGATCGCCGAATGTCAGGTATTAGGTCGAAATGGGAGAGGATGTCGGCGCCGATGATCGAGTAGCTGACATCAGCGACGACGAAGACCCATCGAATGACCCGCTTGATACCCAGGTCGAGGGTGAGGGACCGTTGACCAAACGTCTTGATCGAGGAATTGTTTGCGGCTTGAAGTGACGGGGTCGATTGAGAGCGGCGTCGATCGCTGGGTGTGGCTTTGAGGACACTGACTTGGGCACCGGTATCAACGAGGAAGCGGTGTCCAGAGCTTCGGTCCACGACAAAGAATAGGCTGTTGTTGACGCCAGCGGGACCACTCGTCGTGGCTAGTGTCCCGCTCCTCCGTTTCCCGCCATCTTACACGGCTCGCGGCACTTCTTCGCATCAGGGCCAAAGGTTGAGTGATACCAGCAGACACCTTCGTCACGACTTGCACGTTGTCGGCCACTGGATAGACTTCGGTGTCGGGATCGATAGGAACCGCTTTGGGATCGATCTCGCGGATTGCGGCGATTGACCGTGAGGCTTGATACCAGCTTCCGCAGCTCGCGGACCTCGGAACGAAGGGATCTGACCTCACTTGACACCGAATCATCGCTTGTCACCGCAGCCACCGACGGAGTTGGGGTTGCCACCTCCATGACCTTGTCGGCCAACGTCGCAGCGGCTTCCAGTGTTGGACTTTCGGACGCGGCTACCACGACTTGAACCTGGGTGGGTAGCCTCTGCAGGAACAGTTGCCGCAGGATCGAATCGTCGAGAGCGGACTGTTGGGCACCCAGGAGTTGCCGCATATGGCGAAGGAGCTGACTCGGTTTGCGGTCGCCCAGTTCTTCGGCATTGAGGAGCTGCTGTAGTCGTCGCTGTTCCGACGCGAATAATCGCTTGACCAATTGTTCGCGGAGGTTATCGTAGGGATTCTCGGTCGGGGGTATGATGAGGAGATCCCGGACCTCGGTGGCATGCCCCGGGGAAAGGGACCCGATAACGTAGTAGAACTTCGTTTGTTGGGTGACGATCCCTCGTGTGGCGAATTGGGCCTCCACCTGTGCAAACCATAGCTCCGGATCCGCCGGCCAGAATGGAGGCAACTTGACCGCAGCGCTTGCTACCATGGAAGGAACGCTCTCGGAACTCGCCCCTGATTGAGTGGGTTGACTCCGGTTGACAGCCATGGAGTTGAACGTGGATTACCCGGGGATGGAAAGACCACGGATGGTATGTGGGACCCTGCGATTGACTTGCGATTGCTTGACACGAGCACGGTGAATTTGACCACGGGGTCGTCGCTCCCGGCACGTTGGAATCGGGGACCTTGAGCCTTGGGGTAATTGACCACCGAATCGGTTCGAACACCGGTTGGACCACACTGGCGTCGGCGAAAATTCGTTGGAACGATGTTAACGAGGTGCCTGAACTCCGAAGCTCCAGCAGGCGAAATAAAAGAAAATCGGCGCCGTTGAAAACGAAAACCGGGAAATAAAGTTAAAACCGTTCAAATAGGAAACACCCGTGATCTGACGATAAAGGAAACGTGTCGAGTTGAATAAATATCACGTCGGGTTCACCAATTTGGTGAAGCGTTGAAAATGAACAAGCAGTTTATTACAAATAATACATGGTTTATATACAGTGAGCTGTTTTGCATATATTTTGCATATAACTTGGTTGCATCAGATTACATTGCATCAGACACGTCAATGTTGCATCAGAATTTCATCGTCGTTCTGTCCATGTTGAGAACATGCCGCCACAATTTAAAATTTTATAATATTTATTTAAGTTCTAGTTCTAATTTGCAAAATATCGACTTGTTTTTTATTAGCTATATCTAAGTATAGTTTAATTTTTGCTTTAGGTTTGGTTCGGGGGGGGGTTGGGGTGGGGGGGGCGGGAGAAGGGGTCGGTTGGAGTTGTTTTTGTTTTTTTATTCCTACTCCCTACTACGACTATACTAGTTATTTTTTTATTTATATAGTAGAGGGGGGAGGGTGTAGTGTGGGTATTATCTGTTAAATGAAATAATATAACAGGGAAGAGGCGCATAGGCTTTTTTGCTTCGGATATAGGGCTACCAGCACACAAAAACACAGAAAACTTTATAGAAATTAGTAGCTAACAGCCGGTCACCTGGGAAACCTTCCGGACTTGCTTATAGGCGTAACCGCAAATGGCCCTGCCCCTGGTCTTCTACCGCTTCAACGGGAAACGGGTAACGCCTGTTTCGGGGTTCCATTAAGGAAAACGCAGCGGCGGTTTTGTGCGCTAAGAACGCGCAAGAATAATGGGTGGCTTTCCTTGGCCTTACGGGTCATAGTGAAGGAGAGAACTATGGATGGCAGCACATATAAGTATCTTTAACGCATTACCTATCATCTTTAATTAGTAATATATATTACTTTTCCCACGAAAAACCAGAAGCAAGTGTCAATAAGACTTAGTAGGAGCGATAGGTATTAGTAAAGTACTAGGTTCAGTAATACTTTAAAAACTTTGGCCCATCGTGCCGAGTGAGTGGTGACCAGGGTGTTAATGCATTTGGGTCTCAAATAAAACTAGTAGTGCTAACACATCAGTGGCTACCTTCTGACGTCTTTGTGTGGGGCGCACTATTCTTGAGTAGACCGGTTGAGTAAGGGGTGCGGATTCGAACAACCACCTCGAGAAATCCCTATCCTCAAACCATCCTGAGACCAGGCAGTCAAGGCAAGGAGTGAGCAAACTTCAACTGCATAGTAGTCGACCACTACTGTACAGTTTTAATAACGTGGATGGGTACCGTCCGGAGTCGGCCTGTTTAAATTAACTGGCACTATTAGGGTAACTCTAAGGCTTAGGTTGGGGTACTCAGATAAGCGCACAGTAGCTACCGTCCGGCGTAATTGTGTGAACCCACAAGGGCTTTAATAAAGTAACAAATAACATAAATTCCACTCACTATCGCTCAAGTATAACCCTTAAACAATAGTGGTGATAACTTAGGGTTAAGGAATAGGATACTTATCAGATTTAAATAACCCTAAGGACTAAAGTACTAGATAGGGATTGTCAGGAATACCGAAATTAGTGGCCGACGTGCATTGCGAAAGTGAAACGTCAGACCTTGCAAGTTTAGTGTCAGACTGTGCAATAGTGAAGTCAGACTGTGCAAACAGTCCGGTGGAGTACGAGCGTGAGCTGAAAATAATCTGGTACAAAAGAAAGTACTGTCGATTTGATTACGAGAACTCAATCAGTCGTTACTGAAAAACGAGTGCGAAGTAGCGTGAGCTAAAAATAAACGGTACTAAAGAGTAGTGCCGCGGTTTTCGTGACGAGCTAGAAGAGAGGTACTAAGACTTAATACGGTTGTGAAAAATAGTGCCGCAGGTGACTCACGGGCGTGACAATAGTATTCTAATATTTTATCTTACGTGGCAATAAACATTCTATATTCGTGTCTGTTGCCGAACTATCTGGAACTCGAGCAGTAGAGCCGAGCAAGGATCACGCAGCAACTCAAAATATGAGGCACTAGAACCGCTCACTGAATAGAAAGACGCGCGCCGTACCAAGCGTGCCACCCGCATTCTACTGTTCACACCTCGAACCACACAATCCCTCGGTGACGAATCCCGTCCCCTTTTTAATACCGATAGCCGACATAAGGAAAAATCCCCATCCAACCCATACCCCTTTGGATTAATAAAAATATAAAAGATTTTTGTTTGTTCACTGAACTTCGTTGTATAGTTTGGCGTTCTGGTGTACATAATTAATACATAAAATAATGGTATATATGCATATTTAAATTACATATTAATATACGCAGATAATTACTATATATCAATTTTATTACTTTTTATAACGTAATATTTTGGTGCGTCTGGGTTTTGTTTGTGTTATTGTGTGTAATATTTCTTGGGTGTGAATAATTTTATGTTTGGCTTCGTGTAATGACGTGATCCCAGTAGCCTTATTTATATATTGTTCGTGCAATATGATTTTCAAAAATATCGCCAGCCTGCCATTGAATAACTGAAAAGAGCTTGTCGAATATAATAGTTTTATAATAGTTGTGAGGTTGGGCAGGGATAGCTTAGCCGGTGTGTTTTATTATGGGCAGAGTAGCATCGTAATACTTTATGACGGTTATCGGGTCTTAAATTGAGACGGGATTCGTGACCACAAGTTGTGGCGTTCGATATGCGGTCAGTAGTATGCTGGCGGGTACTATGTGGTCGCCTTTTTTTTGCGTGTGTCTATCCTTTAGCAATGATACAACTCGACTTGGCGTATCGGCGTGATTAGCTCGATTCACTTGGAATTTTAGAAAGTGAGCACCAAAGCCGCAAATGAAACGTTTATTTAAAAGTTAAGAAGATAATAGTAAGGCACACTTCTTTAGCACCACAATTCACTCGGCTACATTAAAGGCCGGTAATTTTGCTTCTGTACACCTCGATGACGCCTAAAGTTTCAGCTACTTCTTTCCCGAAGAAGCTGCTCAACTCTTCGTTCTTTTGCTCTGATTTATCTTTTTGTATTGTTTAAGGTTTAGGTATAGCTAATTCTATTAATCTTCTTTTTAGGTTTGCATCCTTCGCCCCGGAATTGCTGACGACGGTGCGAGTATCTGATTACCTCAATTTAGATCCTTAGAATTATGCTAAGTATCGACCTTATCTAAATCCGATGCCCCCGGACGGCTGACATAACGCATTAAATAATAGGATAATTGTTACAAGTTGAGTTAGCTGATACTTTATTACAACTCTTGTGAGTTCATAGAATCCCTTGGGCGGCTGATCAACTGCAGGGTTATTTAATTACCTTAGCCTAGTTTCTTAGATTTACGCTAATACAAGCCGTTATATTATACCTGTCTCCGGACGGCTGACGAACTATGCTGTTATAAAAACTGTGTAGTGGTGGCGAGTTACTATCCAGTTATTTTCCCAAAAGTTTCGATCCCCGGACGGCTGACGAACTATACTATTATAAAAACTGTATAGTAGTGGCCAGTTACTATCCAGTTATTTTCCCAAAAGATTCGATGCTCGGAGGGCTGATGGAGTTTGTAATAGGGAATAAAGTAGCTCGATGGGTAACCTATTGCACGCCCCTTACTCACCCAGTCTTCTCAAGAATAACACCACTTGCTAGTGGCTCCTGTAGCCTAGTAGATGCCTAACAGACGGTAAAGTTCTTGCTTGCGAATCCAAGAGCGGGCTGTCGTGGGTACGAAGCCTACCCCTACCCAACATTTGAGTCCGCTGTTTTTCAAATCCCATCGTCTTTAAGTTTCTAACTCTAGGTCTAAATGAATTATATAATATATAACATAGAGCTCGTGCAGGAAGGTCGAATTCTAATACAGTCTTGCCTAACCTAGAATCATACCTGCAACATGCGCTCCCACCCCACATATCTGGCCTTTGCGGCTAACAGCTTAAGTGCTGCTTATCGTTACTTCGATTATGAAAATATATTACAATATATACGAAATACATGGCTAGATAAATAAGGACAGTGGTAGGCCTTAATGGAAGGCGGAGGCCTATCGAATCTAACGGCTATATAGTAATTCTGAGGTCGGGCAGATACAGTTCAGTCGGTAGAGCGCCTGCTTGCAGATGCAACAGCGGGAGGTCGTAGGTTGCGTTGTATTTTTACTTTTTGTATGGGAGTGGAGGTTGGATGGGGATTTTTATGACGACTATCGGATATTAAATGGGACGAGATTCGTCACCGAATATTGTAGTGTTCGAGGTGTGACCATTAGTATGCCGGTGGGAAACGAAGGGGTCCTCGTTCGTTTGACATTTGCTTATTCTTTTTTGCAAACGACTAAGCGTTGCGCGTGGCTAGCTCTACTCAATCGGAATTCAGCTGGCAGTAAAAATGTTTATTTAAAATACGTAGAAACGCAAATAAGGCACACTTCTTTCAGTACCGCCATGTTAGATCACACCTCTCGTTTCACCGATAAAATTGGTTCTAGTTTTCTCTCTACCTATGCCGCCACTCAATGCTCTATGCAATGGCACTTATCTTATTCTTTGTTAGCGCTGAAGCTTGGGTGGTTAGCTTTATTACTCCGCTTGTGAGGTTGATGCAATCACCCCGGATGGCTGACAACTGCACGAGTAACTGAGTACATGAACCTAATTTGCTAGATTTACACTAGTACTGCCGTTATATTAGTGTACCCGTCCTTGGATGGCCGACAAACTACGCTTTTATAAGAACTGACTAGTAGCTGTCGACTACCATCCAGTTATTTTCTCAATTCCTCCAGCTCCCGGTGGCTGGCCGTTAGTTGGTGAGCAGGAATAAGGACAGCGCGATGAGGTATCCGAATCCGTAGCCCTTACTCGCCCTGTCTTATTTTCAGGAAGTTACCCCACAACTAAAGTCCACGGGTAAATCTCACTCGACACTAGGCCGATGTTTTTAACTATTACAAAACTATTTAGCTGATACGTTATCACCAGTACTAGTAACTATTTGGCATTAACTTTTATTTGGGAATTTACTACTACTAAGCTTATTACTAATTACAGTTAAGGTACCTAATTGTGAAGTCTGAGCCAGTTCCTTAACCAAAAGTTCAAGATTTATATAAACAATGACAGTAGCTCTAGAACACCTCGATATCGCACTTAGATCTTTAGGTCGACACCTTTATTACCAATGAGAATTCATGCAAACATTGAAAACCATGTAGCTACAAATCTTTAAACAACTGTGCCACTGTTCGTAGAACACAATCATCACCGTTAATCTTAAGAATAGCTAAAGCTACTTGAAATTAAATCAGTGCTAACCAATGAAGCACAATACAGTCACGAACGAATGATTTACATGAAGGTAATGTAAGTTGTAGCATACTATTTACAACGAAATATAGTGTCCTGCGGTTTTTGGTTCACGACTATATCACGCCAATTTTGATGATCAGTTTTATTAGCGAATGCTTATTGCTGAAAATATTTGAATTTAATTTATAGCATGGACACTTACAAGACATTGCGCATAGTGTCATGTCTTTTGCGTTATAATAGGGACCATTGGTTTATTCAAAGGGTAATAATATCAAACAGCAATATTTTTTTCATTTTTGAGTTACCCAAAAACTGTTTTGTGCAAAAACTGTTTTGTGTATGCACTTCGTAAAGTTTCACAGTCATTTCGTCGAGTTCTCGGTGCTCCTCGATTAGAATATTGCAACTCAGTTTACCTGCAACTCTTTTCGTGGACTGCCTGGTTGGCCTCATCGGCTCCGGTGCAAGGGCATTATTAAACATTTTACTATGGTTTAGAATCCTTCGCTACGTATTTGGTCGTTATGGTGTTATACTATGGCTTCACGTTTTTTGGAGACTGTTGTAACTTATATCGAATGTAGCCTTAGCCATAATTATGATAAATCGACCACCCTAGCTTAAATTTTGTCGTTCTTTGAAACAAATCTAGTTGCGCACTGTTTGATTATATTTTTAAGCTGTGTGTCGTTTTATATTGCTTCTATAATATTAAATTACAATTTTGAATTTAGGATTGTGTGACACATTCTAAGTTTGTATTATGTTACTACTGAATTATTTGTAATCCGTATAATGAAATTTTCAACAATTTCAATTGGCTTATTTGTCAAACGAACACTGCTCTAGTCAAGTCCAAGTGCGTCATAGTATGCAAGACAAAACGCAACCAGCTTCCCCAGCACGGAATGTTGTCGATAATAATGACGAAGACGAAGATCCATTCAATATTATGATGGAAAAAACGGGTTGTGCGCGAGAAAATTATGCTGTTCAGGTTGGCTTGATGACGTCATTATTTTTGGTTTTAGTTTGTCGTAATAGGCGTTATTTTTTGCCTAAAGCCGAGTTGTGTTAAGTCAGTTTTGAGTATGATGTTCCGAAACTCCTCCAAAACCAGGGAGTCAGTCATTTGAGAAATGTTGAATAGTTTTACATAAATACAGAGTGAGTCGGATTAAAGGTGTTTTAATGGCGTAGAAAACGAAATGCAAAGCTCATAACTGCTGAATACAAAAATTTAGCAGTTTCCGGGTCAGTGTTGAAAAATCTCGGGGTAGTGGTGAGCCATTGTGTAGTTTGCTCATGTAGCAAATTTCACAAGTATATAATTAGGTTTTTCGATATGTATTGGGTCTCAAATTACATTACATTATCATTACTAGACGCGAAGCATGTCTAATAAAAATCTCAGCGACACCAAAAGTACCTAAAGTTCCGATGTATATAGTACTTTTTCCGTCACAGTGCCTTATTTTGCGTTATTGACTACTCCATCCTTTAAAAATTGTACCGGCAACATGAAAATGTCATCTTCGAGTTCAAGATAGCGCCATCGATGTCCAAAAAAACTTCAATTCAGTATGTTTTAATAACACTGTTAAATAGTCACTAGATGGCGTCTAAAAGCTGCACAGGCATCGTTGTTAGTATTATAGCAATTTTTAGGCAAAGATTTATTTCGCAAAAATTTCTCAGCGAGCATCGAACCAACGTAACCCAAAATTTTGTCAGAATTTTTGAACCGTGGTCACCTGTTTTGTAACTGCCATGGTTAACCGAAGGAAGTGAGAGGAAGTGTTCAATCCCAATTTTGAAAAGCCCCTTGTCACCTTGTCAGTTGTTCGAGTTAATCCAATACTTCAACTGCAAATTTAAGCCTTAAAATACGGGCGGTGATGCTGAGGCATGGTTTGTGGTTTCGTCTAGATTATGGTTCTCTTAATCCTGTCTCATTTTTTCAGTCAGAAGTTGTGATTATTATTGACATTAACTAAATAACCTCCACATCGACGTTTGCTTTCGTTTTACACTGTCAATATGTACATTCACCAGTGCTGCAATTACATATGTGACCTTTACTCGGACGACGGCCTACACTTGCAGCAAGTCGCTTGATATCTGTTCCCAGCTCTCGTTTCTCATTTTATCAAGGGTCCGAATAATTCCCTGGTCACTGCTCAATTTTAGGAAGCCAGTGCTGGTGTTTTGGTTGCGTTAATGAGGAGAAAAGAAAATATCTGAGAGGAAATAAAAAATATCTCTTGTATTGTTAGTATAAAGATGTACCACCACGCGTTTCTTCAGTACAGTCACATAGTGAGGCAGTGTTATATTTCAGGACGAACTGATTGTGGAACCATGCTAAAAAAATTTTGTGTCTCATGTGAATTTGTTAGTTTTTACTTCTAAAAATAATATTCTTGAGAAATATCCGTTATTTACATAAAGTTATGTGCACTAAAACTGCAGACGGCTACATATAGAACCGCAGTGCATGAAACACTGCAGTTGTTGGTTTGTAGCAATGACTTTGTCGATCGCTAAATGCTTCGTCTAAAAACTTGTATTTTAGAGCGGCTTTTTAGCGAACTCTGCAATTCATATTACACGGCTTATAACAACACTTTTTGTGCAGTTATATGGCGTCTTTAAGGTTAGCGAAGGCTATTGTAGGGCACCGTATTGTAGGGACTAGCATTAACCATGCACAGCATTTGTTGCGAAACCCAAAACGGCTGCACGGCTTGTAACTACAGGTGAGAAATGCATGATGGTGCTGTAGCTCATAGTAATATTGCGACAACTACTAGAGTAACGTGCACAATGTATGCATAACCGAAATGTTGTAGGAACATGCATCTTAGTGTGAACTACTCAATACGTAGTTCTATTAAGTGGATTTTTTCATTGTGTTGCTTTGAAAACGGTGAATTCGCATCGTTTGTGGACTTAGACTTGCTCAACTGAAATTTGTACATAATTATTTTTAGGAGTGCTTTGCCGAGCATAGAGATTGGCGAAGATGTCAGGCAGAACTTAAATTATTCAAAGATTGTATGCGTCGCCAAAACGAAGTTCACACGCGCTCTTCACCAACTACAAAGTAAATTTAATTTCGTTCCGTGGAAATGTGTATCATCAGTAGTTGTCCTATGATTGATGCATGGTACTTTGTTTTGTCTGGTCGAGCCACGCATGTAAGCTAAGTCGTTGTAGCTTTGGGTGGTATACCTGTACTGGTGGAAGGTTTTTTGTGAACGACAGAGCATCAAGTCAATAATTGCTCTCAACGATTCAGCAATGTGACGATATAATAATTGTTGATGTGTTGTTTGTACTAACATTTAAATACTCGAGTACACATAGTGATATTGGAATTTCGTGCTTTCTTTTTATAGGTACGAAATTCAACGGTGGGAAAAAGTGCACAAATTGACGCAGCCGGTCACATCCAAAAGAAATTTTATTCGCGTTCAGACGAATTTTCGGCGTCTGTGTCTTCCAGTGCTTTTGTCTGTGAATGATTGATTCTGGTTTCCACATTATTTGCTTTCTGAGCTCGAAATTAGATTTACGTACAGTTTACTAGCTTTTCGTGGCTTTCTATATAGTTGGAAAATTCTATCCCACGAAATAACTTGGAAATAATTTTAGTATGTGTACGTAACGCAGGATAAAACTAGAATTTAGATTCCGTGCAAAAATCGTGTTTAGGTTATGGAACTAGCAAAAGGTAAAAGTAACCTGGAATCTGAAATCCAGATATATAAAATTTTTTCCTCAGTTGTGATCCAAACATACATTTTTATATGCACTATAATTCAGTTAGTTTCCTTTACAACCAGGAAAATAAGAGTACAACGTAAGTAAGGCAAATATTTAACGCAGAGCCTTCATATAAGTTCCGTACAAATTGTTCATTTTCAACTAAGACAATTCCAGTTGAATACTTATGGCAGTGTGATACATTCAGTTTGCTGTGTTGTGTGTTCAAATTCACGCTGGTCAACCTGAATCGTGTGCATAAAACCATATAGACGTATAGACTAGAAGTTACTTACATTGTCTATCCAAAAGTGCAGGAAGTGTGTTTACATAAAAATTTTATAAATCGGCAAATACTGAAGTTAGGAGGTGTCAACGTGGTCACGAACTGCGTTAGTGGTAACAGTGTTTATCGTTAAATGTTGGGTACATTATCAGTTTTGCTCAATGCACATCTGTTTTGAAACTAGAACCTATATATAGTAATTCTCTTCATTATCCAGACAAATCAATACGGTCAGGGTTACTACGAAAAATTACAGTTATGTTTGGCAACTGGAGGTGAAGGTAAACGGAGCAAAATTGTTTACCGTACCATCAATGTTTTGCGCGTTCTTTCAGTGTTATACGTTTTGACGCAGCCTGCAGAGTGGAAAGCATATTTCTCACGTCGGTGGACCGGTAAAACATGAGACACACCAAATCGATATTTACTGCCGTTCGTTATTAAAGGACTTAGCATTTAGATATTTTATATCAAACCTAAGTGCCTTTACCGCCATTCATCGCATCACATCTTTGACGTGTTTCTGGTGGTATTTTAAGACTGTACAGTTACAATCGGAATTAAATGCTCAAAAATCGATCGACGTTTCGTTCGATTTCGATCGTTTGCGTTTAAACGAAAGTCGATCGTTTAAACGAAACTCGGTTAATTTAACGAATTTCGATGGCGTCGAAGTAAAAAATAATTTAATAAAAAATGTTAGTTCGCGTTTAAGTTAACGATTTTCGATTGTGTTGAAATAAAAAATGTTAGTTTGCGTTTAATTTACCGCATTTCGTTTAAACGAAGATGATCGATTGCGTTTTCGTTCGATTTTGTCTGCGTTCGATTTTATTAGCATTTAATTCTGATTGTAACTGTATGATGTGTTTTCCAATCAAAACACCGGGCACTTCTCAATGCCCCAAGTAATATTTGGAGCTCCGTCAATTCAATGCTCCATGGCACAATCTTGTAGTTCAAGCCGTTAAACACACCACCAATTCCACAGAAATTGACATTTTTTAAAAATTCAATTCCGAAATTAAAGCTTTGACTGATTTGTTTGTTGGTTTAATTTTGATAACGATATTTTGCAGCCTTTCTAAGACGAATTATTAACTGCATAATCACGTTTTTTTGTTGATTTAAAATTCATAGATTCCAAAGCCAACCAGTTGACTGGGGAGAACCCCACCCCCATAAAATATCTTCTTGTGAAATTCGTATGCATATACAGTCACGGACGGAATTGACTGTACACACGGACGCACGGAAATGCGTTAAAATGAACGCTCATTCAAACGCGTTTAAATGCATACGACCGCAAACGCGTTTAAACGTTAAATTTGTTTTTTAAACGGAGCAAACGGAGTTTCTTCAGATATGTATCTTTTAATTGGGAAAAAATTTTCTCTGTCTGTTCGTCACTGTACTCTTCACCAGATTGAAGGATTTTGTCCAAATTTTTATTCAACGCGTATGCAATGTAGTGCTACCCAATGTGGTTTCACTACCTTTGTATTTACTCTGCTCCCATGTTTTCCTACCAAAATTTTCACAAAACCTACATACACGAATTGGAGACCATTCATTTTTGTCATTTGGGGTCAACAAACATTTTAGGTTAGAACTCTTCCCAGAGCCGGCATCGGATCTATCTTCTGATCAAGAGTTATAACTTTGCGGTTATGCGTTTTTGGTCAGAGCAGCCATTTTCGAGCTATGGGCTAAAGTTTAAAAAATTTCCCCATAGAAATTGAATTTTCAGGATTTTTTACAAAGCAAATGTGTTTTGCTTGTTGAGATACAGGGTAAGCTGATAGTGTTAGTTAGTATAAACACGTCTGTTTCGCTGTTTTAACTCCAGATTGGGTGGTATTAATTCTGTGGGACGATAGCCGAGGAAGATTTATTAATTTTTGGCACCAAAAATGGTCAAATTTTTCCACTTTGTTCAACATACAGTCACTGACAGGAATAAGTGCACAAAAACGAACGCAACAACGTCGTCTATGAACGAACAACGAATAACGTTCATTCATTTTATGTACTTATTTTTGTCCGTGACTGTAGATGTAAGTAGGCTAGTAGATTGTGTCTTTATGTTTCCGTTATTGCTGAATTTTACGATAAAAGGGATTTTATTTGCGTGGTACGCATCAAAAATGTTGGGTCATATAGTGTTAAAACCACATTTCAAACTGTAATTTTCTTAATTGTGATTTCTAAAATTTTCATCTCTTTGTCTTGAAGAAATAGAGTTCTGTGGTTTTGTTGTATGACTAAAATGACATTGCATGACCGCTGAGGCGGTGTACCTTTGGAATAAATGTACCGCGAAACCTTAAATGGGTTTATGGGCTGGAATTTGAAAAGGCGAAATGGTCGCTACGCGCAGTTGCCATTCTCGTTTGGTTTACACTCGATTAGCGAGTTGCTAGTTATAGATGCTGTTGCAACACTATAATGTACTGTACAAGATAATGATGTATCATTGAGTGATTGTATTAATGTAGTAAAATTTCCAATTTCACTATGGACTTATATTTAATGAGTGCATATAACGTTTGCGGACATTCATTATTGGATTGGCATCCTTTAAGCATTAAATTTGTTACATGTCGAGTTTGTTATGTAGTTTCGATGCGGTGTCCCACGGTCGATCCTTACTGATAATGCATCTAGTTTATCGCTACTGAACATTAGGCTCAATTCCACTTCAGCGAGTTGTTACGCTTGTATTGTTCAATTGCAAGCGCAGTACCGGTAGAAAAATGGACGGGGACAATATAGTACAATATGTTTCTCGTGCACAATATTATCCTAAAGTAGATAATTTTCGACAGTCTAAGTGTTGTGTTTAAGCTTCGTTTTGCAGAATCCTCGCTGTCTACCAATCCGATTTAGCTTTCCATTATAGGAGTATTACTATCGCATAACTGCAAATTAGCCCACAAGCGGTTATAGGACGGTGTACTCTGGTCGGGTGCCCGAGTGATTTACTACCCCGTGCCTAGTTTTCACAGCTTAGATTTTGACGCCCCTGTGGTAACTGGTCGGTTGCATAATCAGCTGAACGAAATTCACCCAATATCAAATACATTGTGTTCGCTGAGGGTTCCAGTCAAAGCGAATTGCTGCACTGAAACCTTGTGGCAATTTATTGCATATTTAGTGACTTTTTTTATATTTAGTGAAGATTTTGTTTGTTGTTTTTTCAGTTATTAATGCGTCTCACACAGAAGTGCATGCACGAACTGCACATCGTAGACACGTCGCGCCAAAATTGCACGCAAAATGACAATGGCACTTTTGTCGTGAAACTGCATTTTACCTCCGTAATTATTAGCTCTCTGCGCGAATGATAAAACGTTGAAAAAAATTTTCCAGCCCATTTGCTACCCCTGTCTATCTTGTTTCGTTTTATTGCTTTTTGTAAAATATTCACCTCGTACCTTGGTTTTGCGTCAGGTTCCAATCAATATTTTATCGTATTTGAGCATCAAACTTTTTATTCGATGAATGAACTAAATCACAGCTGTACCTCTAAAGGCTTGTATGCAGTATATATACGGCTTTGCAATATTAAAGTAATGGCTCTAGTAGTAAGGCTCTTCTTCTGATTAACAACGGTCTCTTTAAATATATTCATTTCGTTGAAATTTAAACGAGACACGCATTGGTGGGCTGACAGTGGTTTTTGAATATCTATATCATCGCCGTTACGTCACGCCAGTGTTGCCCGACCTGTCGATATGCTGATGTATACGTGTGTCTTTTAAGCCAACAGAACTCATGGTCGGATATTGTGAATTTTTAATTATACATAACCATGGCACATACCATTTACATTTTTTTGCGAAGCGGAGCGAACGGACTTCCCACTGAGAGCGCTAGGAGGAATAACGGTGAATTTTTTTGTCTATTTGGAATAGCTCATAAATCTTCTTCAGGTGGATGGATTTCGATATTTTTTGCTCGATAGCAAAATTGATGACGATGTTACCTATAGTTTAACGCTAATACCTTCGATCAAATCTGCTAGGTCTAAAAGGCCAAAGCAGGTTGTAAGACTTGTTTTCCAAATGGGGTGCCCGCGTTTCGTAGCCCATATTTAGCGACGAGGGCATCAAATCAAAAAACTAACACCACCTCCAAAATCTACAACTTTGACAAAGAACAGTTTTGATGGAACTGCTAACCGAATATGATCGTTGACTCTGCCAGAAATATAGATTTGTTTTACATTTCGGCATGTTATTGCGTGTTTGTGCCTTCAGCTGAGCATTTTAGATTACGTCGGTTTTGTCATTTAGAGTTCAACTTGAGTATATTATACCTTTTCGGGTACGGTATGCATATTTTCAGTGGTTTTCAATGGGTATAGGACCAACAAACCTGATTTCAAGAATATAGTCTGTCTTCGTTTGTTCGGTTATTATATTGCTTTCGGGGGACGCAGATCGCTCTGCGTAGGTTGTTCGGCATGCTAGAATACGATGGAAATGTCATTTGGAGTCCAGCATTACTGTATAATACGTTTTCAGGAGTTGTCAACAGAGTTAGAACCGACTGTCTGCGAATCCCATTAATTGAAAGAATTTAGTCTGAAAGAAATATTTAGTTATATATGCGTTATTTTCTGCGGCTTTAGATAAGTTGTAGATTTAATGACGCGCAGAATAGTGACTGTTCCTTGACTCCTATCAAACCAGCATTATAAGGCTTCATAGGTTCCAGAGGTTTCACGTCAGTATATACATCAGACACTATTATAGGTGCTTACACATAATGACAAGTGTAGTTGAAACCACCTCGCATCCATTTCATCCACGCTTACACGATGCTACACTACGTTGTTATAATTATTGATAAAGTATAAATTCTCTGCTGAATAAGCTAATTTTTTTCGGACTACGTTTTCAGCATAATACCATTGTTATTTGGTGCTATCACAACAAGTCGCGTTTCTAATAATGTTTAAAAGTAAGCTAAGTATATATCGTCTCGTACAGCTTATGTTGTTGTTCCTTATGTGTCCTCAACCTGAGATTGTAGTTTTTGAAATATGCTATTTTTGTATAGTGCCATAATTGTCTTCCGTACATTGGCTGACGTACTCAAGCAATGATTAAATGGTTTGCGGGATTGATAAGTATAGTAGGTCTAGGCAATATTATGTGGTAAAATTGTGTATGGCCTGATTTGCTCACTCAATGGTTGTTGGTTATTTTCAACCAAAATACAGAAATTATTTCCATATTTTTAAGCTCATAAGAAAAAACAGTTTAATTTTATATCGCGCAGGTGCCAACCTGTAGGAGGTTGTAATAATATAAAGCAGAAAACATTGGAAAAGTAGGATGGTAAAATTAAGGATGCATAATGTTTTACTGATGGGTATGACACTCTTAATTTACGCACTGTTATCCTAAAGGTATTTTAGGCATTTTCGCGATGTGCCCCCGTACAAAGCGTGAAGACCATTTTATCCTTCCACGAAACGTGGGGGGACAGACGAACTATGACATGCAGTGGAACAACACAACATATATAGCCTGGGTGTGTTTAAGCTGGAGCGTATCATACGCTTCAGGAAAGCTCAGTACCTGCGAAAAATGGCAATCGATCGAAATTTCGTGTAATCACGATCGATCGAAAATTTACATCGAAGCTGTACCGATTTAAAATTTATTTAATTGCCTAAAGTCGAAAACGAGCGAAATCTCTCTAAGTCTTATTTGATCGAAATCGATCAAAATTTCGATAGCTTATTCTGCACTTATTTTTGGTCGAGGCTGTATTATACACTCTTAGTCAAATTAGACGATATTCAAGTCTGCCTCTAAAAGGTTACAAGTATAATACACAGCATTTGTTGGATCATGTCAAATTCTCCCCAATCCAGCGTATCATGTCAAGTTTTTCCTCTTGGGTAAACGTACAGCAGTCGCCAAAAATGACAGTGGCTCACTCGCGACTCGCTTGAGACTCGCTCGAAATAAATTTGTTCTAAAAATATAATTTACTATTTATTCAAACAGTTTCAAAATCTCGAGCGAGCCACACGCTTCGGCTCGCTCGAAACGCGACGGTCATTTTTAGCGAGTACTGTACATGATGAAGTTTGTCCATCTCGGTCTAAGTTTAAAAGCAGTTCTGAGCTTAAGCCTAGCTAGGTCTCACAGTTGAACATCGAATTTATTCGTGTTAAGTTTTTTCTTTTTAGACTGGTTGCTGTTAATTACAGTACTCGCCAAAAATGACTGTCTCTCGCTCGAGACTCAATCACGACTCGTTCGAAATATGCTTGTTCTAAAAATATAATTTATTATTAATTTAAACAGTTTCAGGCTCTCGCTCGAGACTCGTTTGAAATACGACCGTCATTTTTGGCGTGTACTGTATCTCATGTGATTCAAATTAAATAATGTAAAATTGAATGCTTTATTATACGTTAATTGTGTCTGTCCGTGTTTTGGTGTGAATTGGCCAGCAGTCTGAACCGATGCCTAACTACAAACGAATAAAAATATCGTCGCTTTCTCAACGGTATTGTAGAGATGTTTTTGGTCGAAGTACTTTCTTAAAGAATCTGGTGTTTTGAAGTATTCAAGTCTTGGACAAGTGCTATTTGGGTGTTAAAATTCTCTACTTATCATTGATGACGTCATAGTAGTATTTTCGCTGTTAAGTTATACCTTGTAACTGAATACCACTATTATAAAGTATGTATAATGTACACGTTGTGATAGTCGCAGACCGGCATTAATATTTGTTCAAACAGTTAAAAAATTTTTCGGACCACTCGTCTGTCCACAGTGGGGGAGACGCTCCCCCCACTTTCCAAATCCCCCATGTCCGTCCCCGCACTCGGCCGAAAGCCCCATGTTCAACTAACTGCAAAAAATTTTTATGTCTGAAAATTTATGTTTTTTGTTTGCAAATTGTTGTTTAAAATTACTTACCACTATTTATAATTCTAAAATATCGTTTTCAGCTTGAAAATACATTCACGGTAGTAAGACTGCATGAAATTATGGGAATATTTAGTATTTTTAAGCAAAATTTATCCCCCCCCCCAACTTTTTATTTTCACCCCGAGTATAAACATGGGCCCCCCAAAGTTTTCCTTCCCCCACTTTTCGGAGGATTGTGGACAGGCCAGGACCACAACAGTAAATTTTCTTTCGTCCCACTTGTATTGATGAAGTTTAATCAATGATTTTATAGTCTAGGAAGACCTATGTTGTTTCAGTTGGCCAGCTTTTAGCTCATATTTTTCTCATAAAATTTGAGAATCTTACGGATAAAATAAGTTGCTAAGATCTAGCACTACTAGTGTTCAAATATAATTATATATTTTAGTTCCTATGGTAGGTTTGTGATATATGTGCACAGCACGTCTGTCTTAAATATCTGGTGCTTAGTTTCATTTATGTGTTCGTCTGTTTCAGAGGTTGTAAATAAGTCTGATTAGAAATATTTCCAAAACAAGAGAAAACATTTCCATCCTCCAAAACTTTCAAAATACATTATTTTGCATTGTAAAACTAAAGATGTGTTCACACGTTGAAACTTTTTGCTCAAATTTAGATCAAAATTTGAGCTCAAATTTTGATCAAAGTTTGAAAACATCTTTTTTTGCATTTTTGGTAAGTTTGAACGTGTAAATACTGTTCAAACTTTTAATGGATATTCCTGTAGCCAATGACCGACAAGATTCATTGCTTGAAAAAGTTTGAGCTCAAATTTTGAAATACCGCAATTTTTCGTTAAAAATTGCCGTCAAATTTTGAGTTCGAATTTTGAGCAAAAAGTTTGAGCGTGTGAACGCGCCTTAAGAATTTAGTAACGAGAGTTATTAGCAAGAGTTATTCCCAAATTTAATTTTGTACTCGGAGCTCCTGTGTAATAACTTTATATGTGTTACGATGATGTGTCTTAAAATGTCGGAAATCTTTTTAACCCTCATTGATCCAGGTACATGGATAGACAAAAATTACTATGTATGTTGGCTCAACACAAATTTTTGACTTACTGCTTCCGAATAGTCTTTACCATGGATCATAGTCCGAACCAGACCGGAAAATTTCCTCATGTTTTTATTCATAAAGATGTAAACATCAATTCTGCACTCTCAATTTGTGCTCACTCGGTGTGTTTCCAAAAAAATATAATTTTCATATCAGCGTGAATAGGGATGTGGAGCGGAGCGCTTAAGCGCTCCGCTCCGCGCTTCGGGGGATGGGGCGGAGCGGAGCGCTACGACTAAATCGGAGCGCACTCAGGTGTATTTCCAAAAAAATGTAATTTTCATATCAGCATGAATAGGAATGTGGAGCGGAGCGCTTCGGAGCGCTCCGCTCCGCGCTCCGGGGGGTGGGGCGGAGCGGAGCGCCCAAGCTGCGGAGCGGAGCGCTATGACTAAATCGGAGCGCGCTCCGGTTGAAAACGGAGCGCTCCGGAGCGCGGAGCTCTCCGCTCGAAAGTGGAGCGCTCCGCTTGATAGTGGAGCGCTCCACTATTTTGGTGCGCTCCGACTCAAAATTCAACGATTTTGAGATGCCAACAACCTTTTTGTTGTTTTTAAGTTAAATAGATGTTTTATACGTAAGCTAGCTCCTAACTTTATGAAACCAAAAACTGTCCACCTGAGATACTTGCCAGCCGACACACACAAATGCATTGCGTACCTAACATACAATTATTGTGAGCAGCTATATATAGGTAATAACTAAAATGAATTTAAAAAAGCAAGAAAAATGCTATTATATATTACATAAATAATTGTTGTATTTCGTTCGTAAACATGTGTTCATATTAACCTATCTACTGAGTTGGTGCTGTAATCAGTTATTTTTTACTAAGAAATTGATCACAATGTTTTTCGTTTGTTTGGTTGTGCATGTGCTAAGTATAATTCGGTATAAATTTATGTGCTTGATAGCTGGCGCCAGAGGTCTCATCGGGTCTGAATTACCGGACCCGACCCGACTTACAAGTTTTTGTTTCCTTAGGCCCATATGAGCTGAGGTGGTGCGAAGATTCTCAGGGGATAGGGGACTAGTTGCCTCCATATTTTTGGGTGGGGGACGTAAAGGGCTCTGTCCCCATCCCCCACTTCTTATAAAAAGATGCGGCATATCTAAAGTACTGCAAATGTTTGTTCAAAACTATGCATGTTCGCGTCCTAACAAAGAATAAAATCTTATGGTCAGACCAGAACCGTGGCTAGGGATGTGAGTGCCCCCACCCCTAAACTGATGTGGGGTGGGGGACGTAAAAGGCTCTGTCCCCATCCCCCACTTCTTATAAAAAGATGCGGCATATCTAAAGTACTGCAAATGTTTGTTCAAAACTATGCATGTTCGCGTCCTAATAAAGAATAAAATCTTATGGTCAGACCAGAACCGTGGCTAGAGATGTGAGTGCCCCCACCCCTAAACTGATGTGAGGGGCCCCATAAATTTTGAAAATGCAAAATTTTCTACAGATTATTGCGATTCAAGTGTCTTCAAACTTTGTGAGGGCATTTTAGGTGTGAGGGGCCCCCCAATTGGGGGTATGTGGGGCCCTTGCCACGTTCCTGGGCCAGGTACACGTAAAGTTTCGTTTCCATAAGATGTCATTAAACACGAAAGAAGTCTTTCAACCATATATTGTTTGTTAAAGGGTATGCAAAGTGCATTTATAGCAGTTATGCATGAGTTGGTTATGATATCGCAAGGTTTTCATATACTTTCGAAATCATCGTCAGGCCAACGAACAGTTGCTTGATGCCCAAAAACGGGCTTCAAAAGGTTCCCAAAGTCCGTATAGAGTTATTGCTGGCTGTAGGACCCGATGGAATTCTACGTATTTCATGATTTGCCGTGTCATTTACCTCAACACATTTATTACGGAGATTGCTGCGGAAAACACAGATTTGCACAATTTGCTGCCCACGAATGAAGAATGGAAGACCTTGGAGCAAGTGATGGTGGCTCTTCAGCCAGTGGCAGATTTTACTATATATCTAAGTGGATCAGAGTACGTTACGGGTAGCGCCCTTTCGGCCACCGTTGTTGCAATGAAACGAAACCTTCAGAATCACCCGGCAGGGACGTTAGCGCATATCAAACGGGGAAAAGAGATCATTGCCGGTTATCTGGACAAATATTACAATAACGGCTGCGATATCATCAACACAATGACTTATGTGGATCCTAGATTCAAGTCCTTTGCCCACAATATTGCAACGAAACATGCTACCTAACAACTGATCGTGACACATTTACAGAAAATAGTTGAAGAAATGCAGATCGGTCGGGCGTCGACTAAGCCAATTGCTTTAGAAAATCCAGCAGACGAACGGTCAAGCGAAGGACTGAGCGGATTACGGGGTGACATGTTTGCGGTTGATGAATGTACTATGCCAAAAACTCCAAATGAGTTTGCAAGTGTGGAATTAGCTGCGTACCAGAGGATCCCAGGCAACAGCGTCAACGACAATCCGTTGTATTGGTCGCGTTTCCACGAAAACGAGCTGCCTCACTTCGCAAAATTAGCAAAGAACTACCTTTGTATTGTTGCAACAAGTGTCCCTAGCGAGTGTCTATTCAGTATTGCCGGTGAAATCATATCGGAAAATCAGAATCTTTTACTATTGGAAAATGTGACGAAACTAGTGTTTCTTCATGATAATTTGGAGAGACCACACCTACCACAGTACCAAAGAATGTGGAGTTCTTGCTTCTGCAAGTCGTGCCGACGGCTTATCGAATTGCGAGGAATGGTCAATGACGACGATGAGCAATAACTAAACAATATTTGGATGAAGAAGTAGCAAAATTGCAACAGTAATGCACTAACTAATCAGGAATACTGTATAGCGACTGATCCATAGAACACTTGTTCTATGTACTAGTTGTAAAAATGGCACTACAGTATTGATAGCCGGTGATATGTGTACTAGCACGTATATAAAAAGTTAGATCATTGAGCATAGTAAAATGTTCTACTGACGATAGTTTCCGCACAGAAACTTTACTGCTGAAACAAAATCTATCAGATCAAGGATTCCGTCACGCATTTATATTAGACACTAGCCCATACTTAAGGTGGTCACATTATGCATTTCATTCCATTAGGTATATTGGTGGTACATATTGATACATTGTACAATGAACAAATACAATGCTTGGTGCGTCCATCAAACATTATCCTTCGTATCTGTATGAAAATAAGAAATAGCTAAATGTTGTAAAGCTTTAGCCTAGCGGCTAGGGCTTAATATGGTTACATATCGTATAATGAGGTTACAAGTCTAATTCGTAGAGTATATTTCGGAGCGGAGCGGAGCGACCCGCTCCGGGGGGTGGAGCGGAGCGGAGCGCTCCGCATTTTGAGTGGAGCGGAGCGCCCATGAAAATCCGGAGCGCCCCGCTCCGCTCCACATCACTAAGCGTGAATAACGGTGAATTATGACGCAGCATGTTACGATGCCAACATTTTTATCTGCTTTATGCAATGAACCTCCAGTTATTGATACCAAAATATAATTTTGTATTCAAATTAAACATTTTCTGAGTATTCGTATGCTGCTTCCTTAAAAATGGACACTCTTGGGTGGTGGGCGCTTGGCTGAACGTAACACCACATTTGAGTCCAACAATTAAAGTTACACGCATTTATACCATAATAAACTACATTATGCATAATAGTACTCTCCAGAAATGAGTGCCGCATTTCGAGCAATCGATTAACGAACGATCAGCGAGCGAGTTGTTTGCTCTGCATTTCAAAGTATTAAAATTAATTATAAAATTCCATTTTGGAATGAATATTTCCTTCGTGTTCGTCGTGAGCGACAATCGTTTCTGAAAGCGCATAATATTGTAGCATGTGTATCGGAGATTGGTCGATTTTTATTACTTTAATGTTAAAAACCTTATAATACTGCATGTCGCAGGACAAAACTTATATATTTTTGGGATATAATGACAGAGTGATTCAAACTATAGTTTATTTGGTTTGACATTACAATAGCCTCAGCCATTGCCAATTTAAATAGACCGGATGGAAATTTTTGAGTCTATTTATATTTTTGGTAAATACATGTATCATCTAATATTTGTATAGATTCAGCCTATTGAAAATGAAAAATCTATTTTTGGAACAATAACTCAATCTGTGTTTCATCGAATGTTAATATCTGTATGTACCATCTTGTCTGCTATAACAGTGGCTCTTAATTTAGGTTAGCTTGTTTTTATTATTTCAGCATTGACGTTAAAAGCGTTTGACAGCTCAACAGCACGACATTGCATTTTTGCCAAAGAGCATCGCGGTCGGAGTGGTTTAGCTACTTCCGATGATCATTTCGCAAGCGTTGACGATGCATTTCTTGATAAAGACGACTGGCCAAAACATAAGACTGTGCAACTTATTGGTGTACCGCCATTTGTCGATCAGGTATGGTCATACATATAAATATGTTGATTACTTAAATTTTGCTCCCATAATTAAATGCTGTATATGTTTCTATTTCAATTGGATTTACAACTATACCAATAATAATCTTATCACCGATTATTTAAAGACTTCGTGTGAGTCTTAAAATCTACGGTAATTTCAACCCTGTTTCGACTGGGGAGAAAATCAGAGAATGAAACGACCATCTTTTCAGTGAAGCCCCCATAGTCTCTGGACCTAAAATCATCTCAAACCCCCGCAGGGATTACTTCGCATAGCACTTACTTGTATACTAAAATTTCAGTACATATTTTCGCATAAAATGCCCAAGTAAAACTCTGAGTAATGAACACGAATTGTTCGTAACTCAATTTACTCTATATATAGCTTGAGTACCAGTATATATACATGTAAAATAAGCATATCCCACGTGTTGGTCGAATTTGTGTTTTTTGTAACATATACATAAGAAGACGACGTATGTACATATAATCCGATATTCACCCTCCTGATATTTTTACATATGATTATGTTCTTAAAATATAATAGAGCGTTTCTCTTCAAACCAGCATGTTAAGAGTACAACAGCCGCAAGCCGGATCATTGTGACATGCGACCTTTTTGTTTGAGATTAAAAGACGCATAGATTTTGTTTCATATAAGATTTTTGAGAGTAAACATTAACTTATATTTTGTTGGTTAAGATTTTTAACGCTCAAATGGGTAAAACCTGTAATCTACTTCATATAGTTACAGTACCCGCCAAAAATGACTGTCGCTCGCTCGCGACTCGCTCGACACTCGCTCGCGACTCGCTCGAAATAAATTTGTTCTAAAAATAGAATTTTCTATTAATTTAAATAGTTGCGAAATCTCGAGCGAGCCACTCGCTCGCGACTCGCTCGAGACTCGCTCGCTCGAAATGCGACGGTCATTTTTGGCGAGTACTGTACATAATGCGTATTACGCCTTCTCTGTAATAATTAATTAGGAATCTGTGATGTATCGTTTTGTTATCTCTGGAATAATGGCTGGGATAATCCACAAACCCGAGCAGGGAAGAATGCAGTATATACAGTAAAATTACAGCCACATGCATTTTATTTTTGTAATGAGCACAAGTTTCGTTGCAAATTTCTGTAATTGGATCCTGTGCGAAACATTAGTATATATTTTATTAGTTAAAATTATCGAACGGCTTACAGCTCGGTTACGTGATTATGTCAATGACAGATGTTTTAATGTTAATAAATTTTACTTAAATCCATAACTGGCGCTAATGGCTTTCAAACCTGTGAAATTGTACAGGGAAATGAATTACTCTCCGTATCGGCCGCCTTTTGTAATAGATCTTACTGGAGTAAGTAGTAGTAGCCATAAAGACTTATCTGGTATTTAGTTCCGTTTTTCCCGAAATATTATAATACAAAGAAGCGATTTAACAATATCTAATATCATCGCCAATGAGATATAATACAAATATTTTGGTATTGCTTATCTAAGTATGCTAATTTTTGCTAAAACTTGTATCTTGCAAGCGAGGATGGAACGCAGCGAGCGTGGGATCACCAGTAATTTCGCATGATGTGTAACTACTTCTAACAGGCTTTGCATTTGATGTATTTACCGCCCTGAAACTTCTGTAATCCCTGTAGCAATATAATGCTGGTTTGATACGATAAGGAACGCATCTTATTATGCTTGTTACATAAATTAATAAGGTTATTCCCAAGCCCAAAAAATGCATGAAAAAATATGATGACAGACGAAATTTTTTCGGTGAATCGGGTTAGTCAACTATTTTCGCTAAAAGCATTGAAAACCACTAAAAATGTATGGACTTGTGCATCATTCACAGATAGTTGTGTGGAGTCACTGCACATTGTGGCAAAATTTTTGAAAAAACTGCTGCAAAAATTGTTGTTCTTTGAAAAACTGCTACAGAACTGTGTCACGTTTAAAAAACTGCTACAGAAACTGGTTTATTTTTATAAAAACTGCTACGAATATTGTCACTTTTAAAAAACTGCTACTGAAAATGTGTCACTTTTTGCAAAAACTGCCGCAGAAACTATATCAGTTTTAGGAAAACTTCCACAGAAACGTGTTGAATATGTAATTTAGAGACGTAAACGTTGCGTTGCTTTTATAGTTGATGAGATACGTGCCCGCTTATTGCGTATTTAGGGATTTAGAATGTACAAAGCCATGGAGGGTAAATAGCTCTATAAAAAACGAGATCAATAATATCAATACAGCTCGAGTGATAGCGCAGATATTGCCGTTTTCGTGTGCACAACAACATATTTGACTTGAAGGAGCTGAATAGCGGCTGGTGAAAAACCGGTATCGAACAATAAATGGAGCGAAGGTCGCAGGAAGGAACATTCAGTTCCCGCTGTTCGAATTGAGCAAACCCTGTCTTATTCAATTCAGCGACGGTTATAATGCTGATTTTTTGAAACGATTCGATCGTCGGGAACGTCACGCCACAGCGGCACTAATAAACCAAATCTTGCGCTCGCGTGCTCAAACGCTTTGCTAGTTTCCGGACAAAAGAAAATATGCTTGCTATCGATAATTATGTTAAGCAGGTGTTGTACTTGCTCTGTATCGACCTTTTATTGGGTCGCTGGTTTATTGATTGGCGGTGGGGATCAACTTCCAATGCTGGAATATTCTGGAAGAAGAACCTGAAGACCAGTAGCGGAACAATAATTGCTTGTCAACTCTTGTGTACCCCTTTTTAACTGTTGTGACATGCAAGCCGAGATAGACGGCTACATTACAGCAGCGGTGGTTGCACAGAAGTTATAACGTGGTGTTGTACGAATATCGGATGTAGATGTCTGAACAACAACGACACGTGACTTTGCTTTGTAGCACTTATGTGGCCTTTGGAAATTTCATAATATTTAAATTATCGACGTTATTATTATTATTATAAATTATTTAAGTATCCTTATGAACCAGAAGTATCTGCCTCGTTGCTAAGCACAATGCAAAGTCTATTTCCGGCCAAATGAACCTTATTGGCTTCTCGTTACCGCCCAAAATACCATTAGAGATGTGGCATAGGTGTGTAAACAACGGTTTGTCTTGTGCAGAATGTAGCAAAGCCGTGTTATTGAGCTTTATTATCAGACACACGGTAGTTTGACGGGACTGGGACTTCGTAAGAGGCGAACATTTCCCTAATACTGCATAGTGAATATTGTTTTTATTCATCCCGATATCTGCAATATCACATCAAAATACAGATATCACAAACGGTATAAAAAATTTTTTGAAACAAACTAGAAAGTCAGGAACCAATACTACATTTGTTCCCCCCACATAAACATAAACGTATTGGCTTCAGTATTACAAATCACGCCATCCGTTTCCTTATAATAAACGTGAACGGTTTAAGTCGATACCCACCGCATCTAACAAACCCATTCTTTCAAACTAAAACCTTTGTAAAGGACAAATTTGGAAGTTACGTGACGCGGTGAATGCCGTTAGACTAATGGCCAAAATTGTGCCCAATAATATTTCCTTTCTACCAAAGTTCGTACTACTGGTTGCTAGACCCCTCTGCTGTAAATAATGTGTATCAATTCTTGCAGGAAAATATAAGTGAATACTGATAACGTTATGGATGGTGGTCCCGCAGAGCCACCAGGTAAGATCCACCAGCCTAATTGGTACTGGTGTCACACCAGCAATCTGCAAAGGGAATGCTGGCCCATGGGCGTGTCCAATAGTACAAGTGGTGGTTAGGCTGACTGAGGAAAGTATTTGGTATGGTCTGTTCGCGTTGAGTCCAGAAATACAACGGCTAGGCACACTTTCCATTAAAATGCCTGTATTTGTTATGTGTTGCCTCATGGATTTGGCCTAGGCCCTCAGTTCTGATATCCAGTAGCGCATCGATGACGATGCCATTGACCAGCGATTGACATTTTGATTTAGGCTTTCCTATCGTCTCAGTGGAGCCCCGTTGGCCAAATTTTGCCAACGAGAGAGTTGCGCACAAAACTTTGGTTATTCCATGTTTTACTAGGCTCTCCAACTTGGTGTGGGTGGTGCTCTGATACTGCATAGTGCATAGCTCGTACAGCTGCCTCAGTCTGCTGACACTCCAGAAGGCAATCTGTGACCATCTGGTGTGTACCGCCTGGGTGTTGAATTCACACAAGCAGCTCTTCAAGCCTGCCACCGCCATACTTTATTCATCATCATCGCAAGAGTTAATCCCTTCCCCGACTCCTCGCACGATAATTAAGGTCAACTATATCGTGTTCCCATCGTCTGGTCTCCTTGATCATTAGGCTTTAATAGGCAGCACACTGAAATGTAATTGACGCTGACTTTGCTGACTGTCCTGCAGTAGTCGCTACGGACCATATGGGCACCGAGGTTCCGCACGCAGATCTTGGTATAGCACTTTGAATGTACGCTAGAGAGTAGTCCTAATAACGCCTACATATTTTACAACGCTTGTACAATAAAATATATTTAACCTATACGTATAGTTTAACATATGAGTGTATACCTAAATACATTTATTTATACATATAAGGCTTTAGCGAATATCGGTATCGGTTATCGGTATTGTTCAATATCGGCCAAGTCCTAGTTGGGATGTGTTGAATCTTTAAACATGTCTTTCGCAAAATATTTTACATTAGGCGACTTTCATTAATGAACTGAGGGCACGACGTCGTTACATTTGTTGTCGAATTTTTATACTTCTACAGTACTCGCCAGAAATGAGTGTCACATTTCGAACGAACGAACATCGAACAGAAATCGAACAAAATTTATTTATTCTCGAACACTTTTCGAACAAAATTCGAACAGCTTTCGAACAAATTTAAAAAAGTGCGCCAAAATTTCGAACACGTCTCGAACAAAATTCGAACACATTTCGAACAAAATTTTGAATTTATCGAACGAACTTCGAGCGAACATCGAACGAACAACACTCATTTCTGGCGAGTACTGTATAACCCAATAAACCGTTCTGAAATATGCTGGCAGTTTTAGGCAACGCTGTTGAATTTGATTTCGAAATTTGGTAAGGTCAGCGGGATCTATCCGAAAGACACTAAAGAACGAATGTCGTACGCTGAAGCATCGATGCCTTCAACGTCGAAATTTTTTGACGTGAAACAGTCCCCTAAAGTAAGTGATGGAGGTGTATGTAATGTTGTACGGGTTTGCTTTAATATATATCATCTAAAATTAATATAAATCTTCATTATTAATATAAACGGAAACATTAGATCAATTTTAAACCCGACCGTAAGTGTACGATATTGTTATGGTTTTTAAACTATTTACAGTACTCGCCAAAAATGACCAACGCGTTTCGAGTGAGCGACTTCAGGCGAGTCTTGAGCCAGCAGCTCGGGCGAGTCTCGTGCCAGCAGCTCGCTCGAGATTTCGAAACAATTTAAATTAATTAATAGTAAATTTTATTTTTGGAACATATTAATTTCGAGCGAGTCGCGAGCGAGCGATAGTCATTTTTGGAGGGTACTGTATTGTAACGAAAGTAATTCTTGCAGAAATTATTAAAGACCACTCTGACCATTATCATTGTGTCACGCTTGATCATAGCAAAAAATCAATGGAAGCTCTGGAGCAAAAATTTAACATTTTTAGATTAATTTACTTTTGGAACAAGTTATTAAGGTTAGTGTAGCTAAATGGTAGCAGAAACTAGATTTTTTACTAACCGTCACCTTTATATAATTTCTGTTACATCAGAAACACAAATAAAACGTAATAACAATATTTGTCTCTTCTTTCCTACGTTTCGAAATTGCCGAAAGCTATGTACTATCATTGACACATCTACCCGCGTGTACCCGATTGTGGTATGGCTTCTACTAGTCAACGTAATAAATTACAAAAAAAGTGAGCAGAGCAACAGGCAAAGTATTTGGCATGTGTTTCAACTATTTAATCAATTTATAATAAGTATCACGTTTCAGGCAATTGATATCAAATCCACCATACAAAAAGCTAGCTAGCTAAAAGAAATTATCTAATTAGTGACATCAACAAATTACCTAATTAATTACCAAATTAGCACCCATGATAAAATCAAAGCGCTTTAAATGCCGCATATTCATGATCAGCCACATCGAAAACGCCCGAGCACAAGAAATTAGCAACTTTGAAGTGATTTTAAAATTTGCATAAAATTACCTAATTAGCTAGTATTAGTCAACTAATTAGCATGTACAGCCAGGTTTTAGAGCTTCACAAATGTCATGTTCGTGATCAGCGACATAGAAAACCTCCGGATGCAATTTATTTTTAATTTTTGAGCACTTTGAAAATTTTCAAAAAATTAGCTAATTAACAATTAATTAGTAATTAGCTAATTAACTAAGTAATTGGTATTTTTGACATCCTCGAATAGTAAATAAGCACCAGATTCATAATCACCACGGTGAGATGTAATATATGCACCAAAATAATAGCTTTACACAAATTGTTGAAAAATATGCAATTTTTGTTTAAAATTGCTCAAAATAGGCTAACACGCTTAAGTAATATAGGTAATTACCACTTAACTAAAGCAAATTTTGACAAAATCTATATGTCTTGCACCTATCCGATATTAGGCCTTTCAAACAAAAAAGTTTTTTTTTAATCGGCCCAGTAGTTATTGAGGAGTTCAACGGACGGACAGACGGTGCCGAATTTCCCTCTCTGACGAAAACAAAAACGCTTCGCTTCGCTTAATTACCACGAACCACTCAGCCGCCCCACCCATACCGACGAATCATGCGTGATGTGTTGGTTTCCAGTCTAATAATTTAACTGGTATCCGCGATTATATAAGTTTTTTGAGGTTGTCAAACGCGATGATGTTATTCAATCTAGGTGTTACTGGTATATTTGTTACTTGTGTATTCGTTTTGTAAACGTACTCGTATGCCTATATGCTTACGCGCATCTTTAAAAACGGTGCATGATTTCATTCGAACATTTATGAATTGACTGATATAGCCTTTGTGGAATTGTGCAATGTCTTTTGGCGCTGCTCTTCGAAGAGGTATACTTTATCGCGTTTATTTTAGCTTAATTTTACAAACCCTTAGATTTGTGACTGTGAATGGTATTCGTGATTGGTAAAACTGATTGACGTACTTCATTAAAACATATCTAGGACCGCTACACTTGTTTTGTAATGGCAACTATATCTTGGCACACCTCCAAAGAACCATGCAGAATTTCGTGGGTTTTCAATGTAATAATTTAAATTGTTTTTGCACTATTGTTTTTCGAGGTGCTGAAAGCGTCGATATAATTCATTTAAACGTATATTAAAGATGGATTCATCGCAGTTATACCGAACTCTGCGCACTTGGGGCTGACCGAGTTTCTAGTTTTATTGCAAAAATTATGACTAACTCTATTCTGTATCCTGTTTTGCTTGTGGAATTGAAGAGGATGTTGTTTTTCTTCAAGGGGTTTTACACGGCATTTGCTGTATTCGATTCTCCAAAAGATGTTGACAGTTTCATGACAGCCAATACCACTGAGCCGTTTACTTTATTTCCGGATACGAAAAAGAAGCCTGTCGCCGGATATAAAAGTTAGCTATTCTACAACAATTGGTAGGCGTTTGATCTAATTTATATGTTTCAACCGGTTCAAGTGAAAATATGGCAATATTACTTTTCGTTATGTTCAACAATACTTCGGCAGAGTTCGCTTTATAGCATTAAACTCGGATATAATCAGCTTCTGATTAGCCATATTTCTGGTGGATTCTTAGAGAAATATTTTGCAGCAATTAATTTGTTTGTACATCGTATTTACTACAGTATTATTATTTTATTTTTCAAATAAACCCTGAAAATATCGGAGTTTTGAGGTGCGTAAATTTTTTTCATTTTTTGTTTAAAATTTATTGTTACGTAATTTATTATCAGGCCCTGAAAATTTATACCGTGATATTTTTACTGGTGTCAACCGACGGATGTCTGCTGTCGTTGGCATATACTATTCAGTATCACTTAGTCAAATTGGCATGAATTCCCTCGTTCTATTAGCGTTTAGATTCAGGTGGTCCTATTGAAAATTTAATATTTTTAAAATTTAGATACTGTGCGATGTCATGTCAACAGCGCCAATTCATAGCTTTCAGGAAACAAGCATTACGTTCACAAAATGAGCAAAATTTCGCAAAGCTGCTTTTCCACAACCTTCCGAAATCTGAGAGAGGAATTCTAGAATTTTGGACATGCTCATTTTGGCAGAATTATAACAGCGGGAAAATTTGGCAATCTTTTCTATATAACTATAATATAAATATTATTTTAAGTAAATGTAACTGGTGAACGAATAGAATTACTTTCAGAAATTTAAAGCAAATTTTTTGCGAAAAGTTCGTGAATAGCATATCGCACAGCTGTTAATTTTTGAGAACTATTCGCGAATTTTTCATTTTAAGCATAACTGTACTTTGACGCCTTAATACTGTTTTAACATTACAAGTAATAGTAATTAATTAAAAAATGTTTTGTTATAGAGAAATATTAATATTCCACAGTATATTAGAGATCAGAAAGTGGTGTATTTAACGTAACATAGGGGGTTCGGGGTTGTGAATAGACAAAGGAAATGTGAAGAACTGGGAGATTTGAAAAATTGGGGTCTCGCTATTCCCCGCTATGGATAGGCCCGCATACTTTAGATTTGTTTTAACCACTAAGGTCACTTCACATAAATTTTTGTAGTCGACTATGTTTTGGATTTTAATTCAATACTAATAGCTGGGAATCATCGTTGTCAACTTTTGACAAGACAAAAATATAGGCTGTCGAAATATTGATAAATAATTATTTCTTGAATTATTTTTACTGTATAATTAAAAGTTTTTTATTTTAAGAATATGCGAAGCAATATAGGGCTCAGCTGGTTGACGAAGTAGAACTGTCTGCAGAGATTGAAGAATTTATGAAGCAATACGACGCTCAAGTAGCGGAGGTAATATGCAGAGGCCTTTTGACATACTCATCGTTTAAGTAATACTTTGGCTAACAAACTGTGTGGCATTGTTAATTTTTGTTCAAAATACAGTGCCAGACTTAGGCAGTGACGTTCATTGAATTTATTTCAGCAAGAGTGCATGACTATTATTTGAGAATAATATGCACACATTACCATGTAAAGCCGTGGAGTATGACGCGAGCTTTTTTGACCTTAGCTTGGGGGAAGTAGCTTTAAAAAATAAAATATTGCCTCGACACCCAATTTGCGATTTTCATGGCGGAATTTTATTTTTTTCGAACGACTCTGCGCAAAACGGGCAGGTACATATGTTCGAGGTAACAACCAGATTATTTTTCAACCGACCTCTCCTCCAAAACTAGGGAAAGGCTCGGAACAAATTTTAGCTGTATTGCCGTAAATTTGAGCTATGCAAAATCGTCGTTGAGGTCCACGATTTACCAGTTCGCATGTTTTGTCAGTGTGTTCCTGTGCTGTTGTAAAACCAATTATGTGGCACTATGTACATAATGTTAAGTCAACAGCAATACGAATATGTTGCGTATTTGCGTAATATGACGTGGTATCGGATCACATATTTATGTCGGGCTGGCTCACTTTTGGTCATTGAGGTCCCCTATAATCCAGTATTTACTAGAAATGACTGCTGATTGTTCAATAGCTCGATTATAGTTTTTCAAATACTGTTCGAAACTCGGTCGATAATAGAAGTATATTTTGTTCAATTTCTGTTCCATGTTCATTGATTCGAAAGAGGGCATGCATTTGTGTTGAATACTGTGCCAGCTCGCATTTTTTATCAGCAAGTACCTGCGTTGTTCTAAAACGAAATTATATAAAATTATGTAACGTCTAATCAGCAAGCCAAATATTACGTCTTTGTTTAATATGACTTGATACCAGCTCACTCAGGTTAATATGTACCTAATCATGTGTTCATCTATATCTCAGACTGTGATAAAATTTTGTGTACGTTATCATAATTGATTATCATACTGAAATTTTTATAGATCTGTATCACATGCGCATATTTCTACCACTTTTGAAGTTTACGTATGTACTGACCTGCCTACAGCTTTCCGAAAAGCACGGGCACTTTAGGGGCCCTCCTTGATTCTATGAGAAAATTTCAATGTGGGAATAAGGGGCATAAAATTTTGAACTTCAATTTCGTTCTTAATGTTTGCAATCTAAAAATAAAATTACGAAACTCGTTTCAAAGTGAACGCGGTCAGTAAATTGCGATGCTAATTTGTAAAATCGCAACCGTGTACATTATCTCAGGTTCCTGTATGCCAAATCGTAGCCGCGTGCATAAGGCAAAATTGTGATTTCTGTTCTGTCATCTATTTTAAGACTGTGAACTGATTTGACTAAAGAAGATACCAAGTCAACACACCTAAGTTAGACTTCCGCACTAGATCAGCTAATATTAGGAGAGACCTTGTTTCATATAACTCGTTTTAACTGGAATGAAATTTGACCCAAATTAATCCGGGGCCAAAAATTAATGTTTCGCTCCGAACCGTTATTGTCGGCAATGTTTTTCAGATAAAACCGTTTTAAAATTGTCGTCTCAACCATAAATCTCTCAACAAAATTCTCAAAAATATAAAATATTTCGCGAATTTATTCGCCGATAGATCGCGAAAAATTTATAAACAGATTCTCACCTGTGTTCGCGGATTCTTCGCAAACGATTGCTTTTATATCGGTTTCGAACAGTGTGTTACAGGCAGAGCTGGTTTTCCCATGTCGTCTAGCAACAGCATAACGTTACGATAAGAATCTTTATTAAATATAATTACTAACCTGTACTAAGAATGTTTGTGTAAGTAGCGAAATATTTAATCGTTGCAGGAAAAGAAACGTGCCAAACAGACAAAATCTGGTGAAATTGAAGATGAAGGTTGGATAACAGTCACACGTAGTGGCAAGCGACCTGGAATACCTCGGAAGCAAGCGATAGCAGAGAAAATTAAAACGAAGAAAGACAAGAAAGCTCAGGTAAATTAAATATTGGTTATTATTTGGGATTTGTATAGCATAAACTGTCCTGATTTCGTCCAGTCATGTACGTACAGTACTCGCCACAATTGACTGTCTCCTTACTTGCGAGCGAGCAACGAGCCAGCAGCGAACGAACAAATAACAAACCATTAGATTTCAAAATAAATCTTATGTTCTCACGAGCAAGTTACAAGCGAGCAGTGGTCAATTATGGCGAGTACTGTATATTTTGTCAAACGAACACTTGGCAGTTTTGCCACCCGCGGTTGGTGGGATATACTGTATTTTGTAAAAAAACCTGGCGATTTTATGTTAAAAAATAATAATATTGGGCGATGGCTAGTCCAGCGACTTAAAAATTAAAAATCCTATGATTTAAACGGAATCAGATTTCGAAAGAACATACATAGCATGACCATTATAAAACATGTGCGTAAAAACTAAACGATTCGATAATGAAACAAGTTTTTAATAAATATTAAGTTAATTAAAAATTGAATTTCACACCACGTGTTTTGCATAATTCCTTGCCAGCAGAGACCCACGTGAGTAGGCAATATTGTTCACACAAAATTTTTAACATCCATAATGTTAGAATATTAGAGCATAACTTATCGGTGCATTTTGACAATAACGCTGGTTTTAAAAAGTTGTGGAAAACATTATAAGCAATGTCAAAACTGAAGAACATCTGAGAAGTTGCGTAACTGTTAAATTTAGGTAAAATTAATATTCTTTACATATTTCTTATTGTCAGTTTAGCATTTGTTTCTATTTGTGCACACAACTATTTTTATTGCACTTTGTTATTAAACCCGGGATGTCGGACCTGCCGAAGTTAAGTGTTTCATAACCGGTTTCTTCCATAAGAATATAATATATTGTATAATTTTAGTTATTGAGATGGGGCGAGCTATGCGAGGCTTTCATTCTATAGCTTTGCTAGCGGCAAAAATCGCAAAAAAATTCTCCTTCTGTCCGATTGTGGAACTAAGCCTTAGCTAAGATTTCTACATCAGACATGTACTAAGCCTAAGCCAAGTCGGGGGGCCGCGACCTCCCTCTCCAAACTCTCCCTCTAAGCTGTCCTTTTTTCTAACGTTATAACGTCCGGCCCCTAAAGGTGACATGGGCTGAAATTTCAATCGATTATTTTGCACTAAGTGCAAAAGTTTTAATAGTGGCCGTGACTGTATTTGGACAAAATGATGTTTGGATATACTATAATATTGCATAGTACCGTTAGTTACCTGTTTTGGTTTTAATAATAATAGTACCGATAATGCAAACTTTGATATGCGTTTCTACCGTATTTTTAGCCGAATACTAATTTCTATACATTTCAAGCTAAAGAATCGAAGATGAAGCGTAAGTTATTTTGCCTACATAACTTACGCTGTTTTTATAAAATAAGAATTATAGTTGGATTTTGTTATCCTTTGTAGTCTTCGCGGCGTCTTGTTTTCTGTCCCAGGAGGCTGGGATATTTTGGGTTGTGTTAAATGCAGAGGCAAATATCATTAATTTATTGTTTATCACTTGAAATTTTATTTACTCGCAGCGGTAAACTTGTCATTTCAACACATTTGGCGTGACAGGTCGATGACATAGTGTATTTTTGATCGTTTTTTTTTGCATAAAGAGATGGCCATTAAATAATACAACGGCCAGTTAAAATACCTTACCGAATTTAGCACTATTTGTGTTAAGTTCAAATGGTTTTGCTGGTATGACATTTAAGAATAGTAATGGCATTTTAGCATGGTGTGATGTGTGCAATTTTTGTTGCACTATATGTTACATCGGATCGGTGTTTTTTTAGCATACAATGACGCATGCAGTACTTGCGTGGAATAAGCGCTAATCTTTCGACGTTCGTTCGAGATATTTTAAATTACATATTTTTGAAATGTATTTGGAATTTTGTTCGATACGATACAGAGGCCTGCCCCGTGTTGCTTACCTCGGCTGAAGTTTTGTATCAAAATTTTACGGCGGATTTAGATGATATATTGAATTTGTTTCCTTTCTAGCATTTCAGTTATAGTCAGAATTAAATTCTCACAAGATCGAACTAAATCTTGTTCGATTTCGATACGTTTCGTTTAGACGAGAATCAATCGTTTTACGATAAACTTAACGAAGTTCGATCACATTAAAGTAAAAAAGCGTTTAATAAAAATGTTGTTTGGCGTTTAACGAATTTCATTTCAACGAAGAACAATTGAATGCGATATTCGCTTGCATTCTATTTTCTGTGCACTTAATTCTGATTGTAACCGTAATTGTCTTCCTTTTACTTTTTATAGTTTAGAGGACCGTTGAATGTTGAATATATTAGGCCTAAGTTATAATTACTGCACTGGTTGTAATAATTACTTCACTCGTTGTGATAATTGAAGGTACGTTCGTAGCCAGACTTCTATGCTAGGTGAAAATCCAAATGCAGGGGTGCAAAAGCTGTCGAACCCTTGAAAAATTCTCTCTTTATCTAATGTGCAGCTGGATGATGCGCGTAACACTATGATTTATGCATGCATAATTATAATGTGAACTATAAATTGGACCATAAATTCAAAACTTTACATTAAAATTTCTGGTGCTCCCGGCTTATATCCCATAGGAGTTGATATCGGAGTGATGTGACTGCCAAAGACTATTCGCTTAAGGTCACATACAGTATAAGAATGTGAGCCATGTCTTTTGAATTATTAAATTACACTCGATAATATGAAGCATTTTGTTGGATATAAATTATGGCTTAACCTATAACGAAACTCGTAGAAAATTAGCAGCATCAACCGTTCGGTTATGACATTATTTTGAATACATTAAATCATCTTATTAATGTAAGTCTTCGAAACACATGACTTAATGATTAAAGCCTTGATTTCTAAATTGTACACATTTTACGGTGCACCTCACTTTTAGAAGTTTGTGTGATAATACATATGTGAGTGATTAATCGGTGACGAGCACAATTTGTGTATAACATTGTGAACGTGTCTGTCATTTATTCAGGATTTATACAATAGGTATTGTCGAATTATGTATTATCCGTTGTAATACAGGTGCTAAACATAACGGTAATAAAATTATATTAAACGTAACATTCAAGCACGTTTTTCATACGAACAAGATTGATCACAATTTAACAGACCATTGGAATATTGTAAGAACAATAGATTGCAGTTCTCCAACGAACAACTTCATTTTTGGCTGGTACTGTATTTGACTGTCGCGGAACAATATTCACTCGTTCTTAGTTATATTTTATATTTAGTGAAAAAAAGAGCTGTAGACAAGATTCTATACCACTCGAGCACCAGTCTAAATCATGCACTAAAGCTGCCTTGGCACTCACCCATTCTCACTCGGGCACTATCGAGACTCACTCGGATAGCGCATAGTCGCACTTGGTAGGGGCGCCGCTAAGGCATGCGAGGCTCCCCCCCATCAATAATTTCAGGCCCTTTTATAATTATATTTTTATCTCTTATCTATATAATGTATAAAATTCTATATTAAGCATTTTAAACAAAACTAATATCAACTATATTTAAAACGAAAAAAATTTTCGGTCAGGACCTGTCAGGATGAAGTCTCTATCCTGTGAGAATCGTAAAAGAATGAAGTACGAAAATTTGTTTAGATTATATCACCAATCCCCATGAAGAAAAATATTTATTTCTCCGAATGAACCGGATAGATTAGGCCACCTGGGTGCCCGAGCTGCCTCCCCGAAAGGGGCTGGTAGCGGCGCCACCGGCACTGGGGTACTATGTATTTTATATGTTTGTGTTTGTATTATTTGGTGTTTATATGTTTGTGTAATTATAAGTGCGGTATTATAAACGTTTAAATGGCTGAGTGATATAACACGGAGAAGTCTTCGCTGGGATCCTAGTATTGACGTTTCCCTGGACAAAGTCAACAACGTTTAAATTGTGTATTTTTCAAGGGTGTTTGGATAATTTAAACGACTATGTGCTTATGTAGCTCTACCAGGTGGGGGTTGCACATTGCGATCTCTAAAGCACTTGTGAAAAATACTAAGAACACACAAAAGAAGCTGCTGCTTCAAAAAAATTGGGAATTAATATCCACATATAAAATACTTAGTGAGACTCATCAGTGACCTAATGAGAGCGGTGCCTGAGTGAGACTCATCAGTAACCTAGTGACACTGATGGGGTTCCCGAGTGAGACTGTTGAGTGCGCGAGTGCAACGTTTGATGCTCAAAGTCGACTACTATATAGTAGTAATAGTGGGGAAATACAGCTGAATAATACTAATTTCACAATCTGTACATGTACCTATTACTCGCCACGCTTGATTGTCGCCTTAAGAGCGAGCGAATTGCTTTTATTTCTAAGCGTGACTTCATGTATAAACCCATTATAGATCTGCAAGAACTACGTCAAAAGTTTGAGGAAGACAAGAAGCGAATTGCGTTGATGCGAACTGCAAGAAAATTCAAACCTTACTGATCTGTATAATTTTAGACAAACTACATTTATATCACAACAATGAACGTATGTATAAATCGGTAATTTCACATTGTTAACAAGGAGACACTCTTTTATTTGGCAAATAGAAATTTTTAGGATATAATTTAGTACTACTGGATGCTACGCTGTGACCATTGGGTTGCTCGGTGCATTACATAATATAAATATTTGAAAACATATTGACAGGAACAGCGAAACAGACTCGTAAAATAATGGTAGTAATTTTGTATACGGATTTGTTTTAAGACACTAAACACATTTTGTAATCCAGGGCCATTTTGCAATTTTGTAGCACCAATCCACGAGTTTGTAGTGAGTGGGATGACAGCTAGCAAGCGAATCTTAGACGCACAAATCATCTGTTATGTTATGTCGGTTATGTTCGAACAAATGAGCTCTGTAGAGCTCTGTAGATGTGCGGAATTACAGCATTAGATTGAAAACCCACGAAATAATGTATCGTTTATACGCTGGAGGGTTTTTCATGTGATACAGTAAAATATCAAGAAGAGTATATTGATCACAAAGGGCACATCAGTAACAGATACGTTCAAATGAATCACTTCATCGTTTTCACCGTCCGGGAAAGCCTTTATACATAGTCACAAATGTGAAAAATTCTAATATTAGTTTGAAAACATCGAAATCATATAGATTGTCCTCGTCCCCATTTCTCGGATCCATAAGCTTGTGGGAATCAATACTGCTGTTATATGAATTCCCCTACAAATGCCGTATGGTCGTTGGTGATACATTAGTAGTTAATCAAAATTGTCTCTCACAGTTTCTGATTGGTTTTACGGGCGGTAATATATAAATTGAGGTTATGCAAAAACGAGAAAAATTTAAATAGGATCTTGGGGTTTCGACTGTTCCCTGGTTACATGTGGTCTCGCAATATGGCGAAATTTTCTTCTGACTAAATTCAACGTAATAATAAAGCGGTCGTTGCGTAATTGTTTGGCAATAGAGAACATTTGAATTCAATTTATGTTCAGGATAAATACTATCCCCAGTAAAACTTTATCGTACGTTTTACCATTAAGCACTTATAAAATTTAGCACAGGATATGAACGTATTAACAAAGCGCGAATGTCGGAGAACTCTTAACGACTGTAAGAACTTGAATTTAATATCTGAAAAAAGAACAAAACCAAAAACCGTAACCCTATATCTTACCGCCTAGCAATGTAATACATAATTAAGCCTCTATATTAAGCGCTGCAAAACATACGGAAAACGAATAGGATTAGTTTAGGGCACCGACGTAGGCAAAAGTAGTGTATAAAAGGAGTACTAGAAGCTTATTTATATCTGCTATAAAATGCATTAGGTATCCTTCTTTTCTAGAAAGCTGTGGATTTGATACCAAAATTGTAATTTGTATAATTTCGTGCACTAAAGGTATAACGGCAGTTGGGAATATATATGCTAGTAAATGGAAAGTCTGATATAGTGTATATATACCTACATTGTGTCAAAATTCGTTTCGTATAAAGCTTAACGAAACAATTGTATAATGTGCTCGCACCAGTGATGTATGGCTGCGCGTTCAAATCCGCCAGTAGGATATACGCTCCATTGTGTTGATATCAAATGAATGTTCAAATTATGTCTATGCTCCGATTTATACGGCTTGGCATTCTTCAGCGTCCTATCTCAGAAATTCCAATTTAGCGTTTTAGTAATCATGTCAATCAGCAAGGTAGGCATATATACAGCGGCCGCACTATAATGATGACAAACCGTCCCCTTTACCGTTATTCTTTTGGGTCAAATTAGTGGAATTCCTTTTAGGCGAAATACAGTAGAAATATTTAAGGCCGAATTTTTAGAAACGATAGTTCACAACGGAGCAACGTGCATCTGAAAGACGCATTAGAACTAACATTGAGAAATTAAATATAGATATAATGTATTTTTGTGTAATTTAGTAGTATAAATACCAGTGTACTATGAAAAATAAAGTAAATGACGGATTTGTTCAACGAGAGCTGTTAAGTTGTACCGTGAGAGTCGAGAATATGCAAAGATAAGCCATTGTTAGTTTGTATACTATTTTTGTACGTTAACTAATATGGGTCTTTTCGGTTATCCCCCCAGCCCGAATTTCGTCAATTTTCAAGATACAGGTGAAATTTTGGTACCAATCGACTCAGCTCGATGAGGCGGTTCAGAAAATATCCATTTTAGCAACATCCCTGAAAAAAATTTCTGGATTTTCGAGGTCCCTGTGGTTCCCAATGGGAACCCAAAAATTTTTTTCTTCTAAATATGGTCATGTTGGGTACCGTTCGAATCGGTTTGATGAGAGAAATCTACTGGTGTGTGTTTTATTGAAATCTACGCCACCGTTAGATAGTTATGAGGAGCCTAAGTAACCCTGAGGGGCGGAAATAAAATGCAGGCCGTGCCTTTCTCGATATACTAAGTTTTGTCTAAGCTAAGTTCCCTATGTGAGCCATGTACTAAGCCTAAGTCGTGGGGCTGCCGGCCCCCGAACCCCCCGCTCTAAGCTGTTCTTTTTTATAACGTAGCCCCTCTGGGTTACTTGGGTCCCTCATAACTTTCGAACGGTGGCGTAGATTTCAACAAAATACACACCAGCAGATTTATCGTATCAAGCCGATTCGAATGGTGCCCAACATGACCATATTCCGAAGAAAAAATTTTTGGGTTCCCAAGGGACCATTTTTTGGGGACCATTGGGACCCAAAAAAAAATGAAAAAATTTTTGTCAGGGATATGGGTAAAATAGATATTTTCTGAACCGCCTCATCGAGCTGAGTCGATTGGTACCAAAGTTCCGCCTGTATCTTGAAAATTGACGAAATTCGGGCTGGGGGATAACCGAAAAGACCCATTAATATTAACACTAATATGGTTGCCATCATTTTGTATACTAATCGAAGTATTAAGTAACTGAGGTGTTTTACAAATCAGTAAGTATACAGCGCCGTTTTGAAAGCCATTAAAAAGTACTTCAATTTATAGAAACGAAACTAACGGAGTGACCACTGATGGCGGCTGTAGTGGGGAAAATCGTGCAAGTATGGTTTTATCTATTGGTGTCACTCGTAACATATTCATGTGACTGATTACGAGAAATTTCGTTATTCTATCGCAAAAATCATAAAGGTTGCACCAATTGTAAAACTGGAACAACTCCGATCCCCTTCAGTTGCGCGTTTACAAGCCCCTGCCAAACAGTTATTTAATGGTTCTTTGCCAAATCTGGCCGCACAGCTACCAGTGTTTCGAAGCCAATATTCCGCGACACAGGCTTCGAATCGAGATAAAGTTGGCCCATCCAGAGGTAAAACATTTTTTCTGGGGACCACTCCCTGAGCTGATATGGACCCGAATAAATATGATTCGTCAACCCGTTTACTAAATATCGATGCTTCAAATTTCTGCATGTTATTGCGCGTTTTCAACTTTACAACGATTGACTAGGTTATCAAAGAAGATAACTGTAAAAGATAGTATTGCTAACTAGTAACAGACCATTTGTTGCAAAATGTTGTGGAGATTGTGTCCTGACATAAATTTTGTTACGTTTGATTCTTCAACCAGACATGCTTGTTGATTAGCATCGCATATAAAAATAATGTAACACCAATTCACTATGTGGAAACTAATATAAATTGAATCAATGTTCTGTTCTGTACTCAAATATGTACTACATAATTTGTGGTTATGGCACATACGTATGCCAGAATATATACTCAAATGTAAGAAATAAGAGCGTATACATAACCTTTGTATAACGAATACACATTGTTTAAAAATTTGTTGAAAAATAAATGTTTGGCTGTCGACCACGAAGACAATGACGATGATTTTGCCGACTACACACCAAAATCACTACTGCATAGATAAAAGTTTTAAATCTACGATTAAATTTAGAAATTAGGATTTGATTCGATTTCTAAATTAGAAATTAGATTTCGAAAACAGATTTTGATCTACGTTTCGTCAAATTTTATACACAGGATAAATTTCGATAATTAACTAGGTAATATGGGCCAATAGATACTTAAATCTTAACGTGCAAAACACAATTTCTGGAACTTATAATAATCTTGTTTCAATCGAATCGATTTGATTTTATTTACATTTGCTAAAATTAATACCAAAATGCATATTAAGACTAGATTGAGTGCCTGAGGCAATGTTGACACTCATTTTTAGCACCACAATATACGAGTCTTGCAGCATTTGCCTCCTTACATACGAATGCGAAGGACGTGCTTAATAGTGAAAAACTAAATAACTTAATGATTTGCTGGTTCTTGACAATTATACTGAACGAGGAAATGTGTAATACTTCTGCCATTCGCCGATGTTTACGGGATCAGACAGCTAAAATATTATGCACAGACATGGAAAATATAAGCGTTATTCCATTATTTTTCAAGCGATAAGATGACAAAGACTAATGTATCAGGTCCTAGTCTAAGAAGGAATGGCGGACGCTTGGCAGGGTTAAATGCCTGCCTATGGGGGTTCAGCCGGTTCGTGGAGAGAGGTGGTCAGGGTGACATATTTTTAAAATTTTTTGAGATTCAAATTATTTTCCTAATTTTTACACATTTTACTCGGATTTATAACAATTTTCCTCGATTTATGCCAATTTTCCACGATTTTTGCCAATTTCCCAAATTTTTGCCCATTTAACTCGATTTTTGCCAATAATTTAAGCAAAATTTTTCGCACGCCGAAAGCAGGGTAGAGCAGTGATTCAGCACCTCAGGATAGAGTCACACAACCTTCTAGAGAGATCAGTGCTCGCTCCGAGGTGGTCCGATCCTCAGGAGAATAATCCCCCTATTTCTCTACGAGTTTGTATGATATACTTTGACAACAAAAAATTTGGTCACAGTCAGACAAAAATATTATTGTGCACTGAACAGTTTCTTTAAGGAGTTAGTAGGTAAATCGTGGACGCATTTTCTTTGTTGAAATGTGCCGGCATTGTGAAAATGAGGCTTTATCTAAAAAGAAGAAAATATACAATCCCTAGCATACCTGTCAAATTGAGCTTTGTATTTGAGTGTACCACGTTGCGACAGTTTAATGATGGTAAGCACCAGTTGTAGAAAATTCTAATATATATTTAACATCCCAGTTGACGACTCTTACAATGTCGCAGATCGCATGATCTTTATACAGTGTGTTAAACCACGAGTATTTTGATTTGTATGTGTCGCCTACAGTAATATAACATTTTCAATTTTCAGAAAAATAAGAGCATAGCATAAATATCCATCAATGTGAGCTCAATAAAAGAAGAATTTCTCATTTGACTTGTGAGTGTTCAATCGCGGCTTGATTGTTTTATTGCACCTGTTCACATGACACTTTAGTGAAGTATAAATCGCCTAATTCAAATTGTTATTTACAACAATCAAACCAACGTTTCCGAGGGGTTAAACAACCTTAAGAATACAAGATTATGTCACTGTTATATATACAGTGTGTAGGTGAAGCACGACAAGGTTACCTGGTATACTTTTAGCTGAGATAATTAAGGTAAAATATATTTACTAAAATCAGTCCCACTACCGCATTGATCCAAGTCAAGCTGGTTCAGTATTTGGCTGAGTGCAAGATTTTAGATGGCACTTTATATTAATTATTTTAAATAATAAATGGTGGTGACAATTCTTAACTGTATAAGTCTTAGCGTGTGGAATATATACAAAAAACATTCAACAGAATTTGTTTGACAAAAATTATCTCGTATTTCGCGTTGTGTTTAATTATCAAATTTTCTGCAGCAGAACTTTTCCTAATATTAGCAATTCCGGTTCTCGTTTTCAGTTCAGATTTGTTTTCGCCCAACGTCACTCGTCTGTTAAAGTCAGCAATTGCTCAAAATGGTAAGTTGATGCATGTGTAACACACATTTAAATATAAAAGTTCTTTAATTCAGTTAGGATTATATTTGCGAGCTGCGTTGTAAAAGCTCATAATCGCTGTACATTAGTTCTATGCCTTAGCTAAGAGGCCCTAATTCTCTCCAATATCAGCAAAACAGTAAATTAATACAACACTTAATCGATCACTAGCAAAGTTTAATGAATACATAAGACAATAGGACATTATTATTGCCCTATGCAGACGGCTACGAATTATATGAAAATATATAGTTTTATATTACAATTAACCTTGTTCCGTTCGTGTTCCGAAGATAAGTATCAAACAAATTTGTGTCTTGTCAGGTAAATCACTTCTTTGAAAAAATAGGTCCAAATCGACTCATTTATATTGCCAAGCGTTACCTAAGTTTATCGATTATATATGGTGCTTTGCGCACTTGGGCGTTATTGTAAAACAAGACGTTTTTAATCAGATGTAAAGTTAGCCCTGTGACCTTCTGATTAATGTTTATTTATATATCTTATTCACGGTACCTAATGACTATATTTTAATTTATTAGCGCATACGACAAAATGTATATATTTTGTTTTTTGTTACTGTTATATGTTTACTGTCAAATATGTAAGTAAATATGTTAAGTTGAGTTGAGTGTACTCTCGCTTTGCGAGCTTACCGAGCAACTATCTCGGGAATCGCTTAGTAGCAAGTCGACGACGTTCTCAGTAATGTAACCCAGTGCCAAGGTGTTTGAGGACGTTCGGTTTGGGACCATAATTTCACCTGGTTTTTTTACAATTAGGGTACCTATACCAATGAGTTTTTGTCCCAGACTGCCAGAAGTTTGCGGGGACCCATCCCTCTCACGCCCCGCGATCTGCGCCTATGATACCCGAGACACAGTGTCAGACACAGCCTCAAAAACAGGGTGTCTCACACCATGGTGTTTTTAAAAACTTTTTCAAGGGTAATTACTTAGAGCTGTTACGATTTTGCAACGGTGTCAAGGATACCGCGTGCCTCTGTAGTTTTATTGATGCTGTGCGGCACGCCATCTTGTCAGCATGCATAAGGAAAAATAGAAATATCCGAGATTTTAACAAATCTACCAATAATACTGGATAATACATCGAATTAGCTACCGACCGTGTGCGCTACAGCTAATGCGCGAAAAACGGCAGATAAAAGTATATACGACACCGTAAACAAAACGTGTAGAAGCGAAGAGCGCATAGAATACCCCAGAAATTACTTTATACTGGGTAAAATTTCCAAACATTGTGGACATGACCCATGTCAACTTTAGGGGCCGGACGTTATAACATTAGAAAAAAGGACAGCTTAGAACGGGGGGTACGGGGGCGGCAGCCCCCCTACTTAGGTTTAGTACATGTGTCATATAGAGACCCTAGCTTTGGCTAAGACTAACGCTTAGGCTTTGTATATCGTGAACTGCATGGCGCGTGTCGGAGCTTTTTATTCTTTGTCTGGCCGTTACTTCCGTGCTACGCGACGCTCCGACCCCCAGAGGCTACAATAATACACCAATGGTACAGTTTAATTACGATCTTGGCCACCAAGTTGATTCTTATCTAGCGGCTGGGGTGCGCGAGATCGTGGTCTGGCGTACCAGGGAAGTGGTGATAACTCTAATCTTGCCTTCGCTCTTCCAGTGGGACTCCAACCAGATAACAGCTCTGTGAATTTCCGATTAGTTTTATTACGCTCTCTTGCGAGGACACCAACGACAGTCCAGTAGTTAGATATATTTACTCTCCAACGCAACAACGCACTAATTGGCCAACGGGATATTATTTAAACAATTGGGGCACATCATGATCTCCATGTACGACGCTCTTTATTACTGCTCGCAAGTGGTATACATCATGATTGTTACACGCTCAATGACGACGCTAAGTTACCGGCACACTTCACCAAGAGCTATGGGTGAACTGCCAATTGTTTTTAACACTCGCATTACAGATTGCCGTCGTACATTACGCAAATTAGCGAGGCATGGAGATGCTTTGAAAAGAGACTCACGTATATGTGATATCAGTGAACTAGTTAATAAAGACACAAGCGAGCGCGCACTACTTTTCGCGATTCACAAGCGTTTCCCTAAGAGCTACTCGTTTAAGGCCGTTAGCTAACACATGGGGAGTACATATGGACACGGCATTAGGTGAAACAATTACCATAATTAACCAAAACGAAAAGCTCGCCAAATCCGTCAAAATTCAGCACTTCCGCGAAACGGCACAGCATAATCGTATTACACACTTTAGAATATAACCAAAATGCTCTACACTTTAAAGTACCGCATAATAGTCTTCCGAAAACCAGTTGATACTATTCGGCATATGCTTAAAATCTCAAGATAAGCCATTCTCTCACATCCCTCATCCGACAAACCAATATCTATATTACGAGAACTCGAACATCGCTAATATACGCTATAAAGTAACGTGAATGTACTTTGAAGAACGCTAGCTTGGAGTTCTCTCCACGGTGATGCTCTAAGGAGTCTGCATCCAACTGACTACTCATCTTCTTAATAAAACATAGAATTCGTCGATATCCAAAACGAAAAAAATAGTGAACTACACGTTAAGAAAACATTTCTCTAAACGACACGTAGCAATCTTTTATACAGTCCCCTAAAATTAGCTAAGTAATTATCTAAAAACAATGATGGGAGAAAGATATGACAATTTTAGGGAGATTGGTGGAGGTTTGGGTGAGAGGAAGGGGTTTAAATTTTGGTTGAAAAAGTAGGAAAAAGGAGAAAAATGAATTTTGGGTAGAATTTTGGTTATATGTAGAAGAAAAGGATGGGTGAGGTATATATTGTAGGGAAAAGGGTGGGGAAAAAGAAAAAGTGTGTTTTGGGTGGGTTTGAGGGTATTTAATTTAGGTTGGGGAAATGTAGGGTTATTTAGGGGAATTGTATAAATAAGTAATATTATATATTATTATAGTTTTATATATTTATAGGAAATTACATAGCTAGTTTATATTTTTATATATATATATATATATAAAGATATATATATATAGTTCCACGTACATATTACGCTCATATGCCATGCCGAGGGCGACAGGGAATACCAGGGCGGCGTGGGGGCGGCCTTTATAGGAAAAGAAAAAGAAAAATTTTGTGGTGAAAAAGGCACCAGCCCCAACACCCCCCTTAGTAAGCCCATGACGTCCCGGCATGGGTAATAACAACCTGAAAACAAGTAATAGCAAATATGAACAACAAGTAATGGCAAATAATATGACAAGCAACATCAAATATATAAATGAAAGCTCCAATTGTTTGGAAACCCAACGTTATTATGGCAGTACACGTACACTTATTATGAGCAAAAATAAATGACAAGAATTATGACAAAGCCAAAAATAAGTGAAAAGAAAAAAATAAAAAAATTTTGGAATTTTGTAAGTTTTTGTTGTTTTTGGATTTTATAATTATTTAAATTTTTATGAAATTTTGTAAATTTTGATGAATGAAAAATAATATGGAATTTTCCAAAGGCACAATATAACAAAAGTTATGCTGAAAATAAGTAATACAAATCAATACGGGCTACCCTCAATTTACCAAATTTAACGAGTCTAGCTCGATTCGTCATATATATTAACACAGTACATATTGTTATTGTTGATGCACACGCAATTACCGCAGGCATATATATATATCGTTCATTCATCCATGACGATGCAAAAATTAGTCGAAATACAAGTTCCTATAACAAAATGTATATAAGAAAAAACAAGAAAAATACACAGACAAATAGCATTAACCTTCACAATATTTATACTATATAATGTCAATATACATAATTGTTGTTGCCATTGTTGTATTCGACCATGACGAGGCAAAATTAATCGTTCATGGGAAATTATGTTCGATAGAGTCCTGAGGAATCGTGCAAATAGAATTATTTCAAGATTTGTTTTTCAATCCTAATCAGGACTCTACCATAGCTCGAATAATGTTCAGTATTGTGATTGTTCGAAATCAAAATTCGCGACGTATTCGAAGACGAAATGTATATTAAACGTTCGGGATACACCAAAATGTTTAAACATGACGACACAATTAGTAGGGTTATACTAATACTTTTTAAGGTTATTTCTATTACTGTTTATTGCAGCGCCCAATTGACGATAAATTTACTGACAGTAAATATTGTTTTAGTTCCGCTGTGGTTTCGGTAAATATAACGGCCAATCGAGTTCGAGGGCCATAGACAACGGTTGCCCCGGACAATCGTGACGTCGATCATACCATTGCGTAACAAATTGAAGTTCGTTCAAGAACGCAGCAGAAAATTGTTGTCGCGTTTGTCTCGAAATCCGAGCAATCAATTGTTGTAATTGTTCCCGTTGCTCGTGTGCTGGTTCTCCCTGCACTTGTTGGTCATTTAGTTGACTTTCCAACCTATCAACGTCGTCGCGTAGACGCTGATATTCCGTATTCGGAAAAACATAGTCACGAACTCGGGCTACTTGACTCGAGATTCCCGATCGCGTATCGGCATAACGTCGCATATCACGTTGGACGTCGCTTTCCCATTTACGTCGACTAAAGCCGATGAAGAACAGCTGCGGAAAATATTGGATCGCAATGCTGCGCCTTCGCAGCATTTCGTAAACAAATCCACGTATCGTATACGCTAATCGACGTATGAAAAGGTCGTATAGTTCTGGCGTAACGATAACATCCCATTGCTTTTGAAAAATAATATTTCGGACGCGTTCTTCCCATTTGAAGAAAATGTCAATTAAATCACGTTCGCTAACATGCCGTCCACGTTCACCAATTTGTTTGAATTCGCGTTTTAATTCATCGCGCAAATGTTGATACAACATATTCATACGTTGTGGCATCGGCTCATTGAACCCAGGTTGATAAAACGTAAAGTAATGGTAAATTAACCGATTACCAAACGGTGTAATACGACCGGTTCGTAGATCATTACCATTAAAATGTAATGAAGTCATTTCCGTTCCACTTCGTCGTTCGCTCGGTAGCGCTAATTGACCGGCATCGCGTTGTGACGATGCTGGCTGCACAGCCGGTGGCGCTGCCGCTATAGCAGTCGCTCCTTGTTCCTCCGATGCTGTTGAAACTGGTTTCGTAGGCGTAACGGCTGACGCTTCCTCAAAGATTTCCACATCACTTGCCTTTCGTTGTTTCTCGGTAGCCACCGTTAACGTTGATACGGCTGGCGTTGACGTAAAAGACGGCGCAAAAGTTGCTGCCGACGTTGACTGTTGCTCCGCATGATAAACTACTTCCTGTCGCTGTCGTGGTACAATAACTGATGAGGCACGTTGTTTACCTCGCTGTCGTCGTCTCGCTTCACGATCACTATCGCTGGATTCGCTAGTTACTCTTTCGTAGTCGTAGCGACGTTCTGCACGCGCTTGACGACTAGCAGTTCGTTGCGTTTTCTTTTTAGTTTGCGTTCCTCGCGTTTTGCGTTCCGGCGACTCTCTCTCTCGCAATCGCAATTTGAGTTCGGCATTTTGACGATGTGCGTGATCGAGTTCCATTTGCCGGGCTTCCAATTGAGCTCGGTAGCTTTCGTCCATTCGACGCAAATAATGCAACGCAGTATCGACTCGCGTATTTAATTGCATTTGTTGCATTAATAGCATACCATCCAATTGCACTGCTGATGGAGGTACGGCTTGTTGCAATTGTTCACGCACTTGTGCTAACTCCGTACCACGTAAATTTCCCAACTGCAATTCAATGTGCAACGAAGGCGAAATTTCCTGACCACTCGTTACCATTGTAGTAGGCGGTTGTTCGGCAACAGCCGCAACTTGTTCTTGTTGTTGAACGTGCTCGTAGGCGACAGTAACTAGTTGATTAGTGAGCATATCCATAACACGCGGTCGTGCTGGATTCACCACTGAAATAGGTTGTTGAAACGGCGCTCGAATAGCGTGCGACAAACGCATACGCGCCGACTGGGGAAGGCTAGGTGGGAACATAATACTAGCTCTCCCTCGTCCCCTAACTGGTCGTACTGTCATCGGCACAATATCTGACATTGCGGGTTCCGCTTGAGCTACTGTTACTAAGCTAGACGCGGAAGACACTGGTAAAGTTAACCCACTCGATGACACTACCGCCGTTTCCGATTCAGACCGTATCCTACTTAGTGTGGATTGATCCATTGTTTCCTGGGCTGGTAATGTTACTGCGGACGAATCTACACTAACAATTCGTAAAGGAGTTTTCCTTCTACCAACCGATTCAGTCATGGATTCCGAAGCTACAGTAATCCCCATCAGGGTTGCTAGGCTTTCCTGCGCTGCTAAACCTCCCATTTTCTGGCACTTTCGTTGGTTTTCGTGAGCAATCTGCTCATTTTCGACCCAAGTAGAATGATATTGGACAGGATCTACTGGACTAGCAGTGACCGTTACAGATCCTACTATGCGTACCGAGTCGTCTGACGCAGGTTCCGGTGTACGAACCGCAGGCGGTGTTGTAGCAGCTGATGAAGCATTAGAAACTGCGTCTTCTTCTCGTAATACCTGACGATCCAAACGTTGCAATACAGCTGGGCGGGTGACAACACATGCTCCGCCATAATGCTCATCATAGGCTATCATTATCCGGTCGCGAATTTCACGCACAGGCACTCCTTCGGTTTCCCATTGGATAGCTTGCTGGTTCATTTCTTCGTCGAACATATCTTCACGACGTTCTTCTAGCTCCGTTTCATCTCCAGGACCAGCGACGACATCTTGGTGTCGCTGTATACGTGAACGACGTCGACTGCGTTTAGCTCGTCGTCGTTTTTCCGCTTCGTACCATGCGTTAAACTCATCCATGCCATCCGGAAGATAATCGCGATTATAGCGCATTTCGGATTCCGGAATTTCACTAACCGGCGTATGATCCAAGTCAATAGGATCCAAACGCATATTTTGGCCCAATTGTCGATTTAATTGCGCTGCCGTTGCTGCAAATAATCGATCAGTATCGCGATGTAAGTTTCCTCCAAGGTCAATTACAAAAGCAGCTTCGCCATTGTCTTGATCGTTAATTTGATACAGGCTGCTATGCTCTTCGACATTCCATCGGCCCTTGCGCCGCCAATAACCTGCGCATTGAGCCACTTTTTCGGCAATACTTTCTTGATAACCACGACGATTTGATACGGCGTCAGGATTAACTCGCACCGTTAAGCCACGCGCATCCGTTGTAAACGCTCGAAATATGCGCGGAAATTGTTCAATCAAATGCCATAAACGATTAACATCGTGACGTCCCATCGGTGGAGGCGTACCACGCCGATGTGCAATAAACAATGCTCCATCAATGAGCATGACATCATGGGCACTATATCGGACGAATCGTCGATACTCTTCAAAGTTCAACACCCAATTTCCAGGACCGACTTGTCGTACACGAATTCCCCCTAACAATGTTGTACCATACGGCGTCGGATCTTGTCGAATGCGTCCGGTAAACAGAAAGAAAAATCGTCGTAAACTATATCGACGACCTACTGCCGCTTGCAGATCCATAGAATTAGCGTGTGGGAACGGCTGATTATATTGTAAATACCGCACATTCCAAAATCCTTCATCGTTATTCAACGCCCACCATATTTTTAATCGTGCTTCTGACGCAATACACGCGTATAACGCTGCAGGCATATCTGGACCAAGTGCCATCAAATCAAAAATGATGACGACTCCTTCGATCGTGGCGACTTGTAATGTAGCCGCTGCTGTGCGTTGCCAACCTGCTGCATAGGCTAACCATTTTGGATCGACCCATAGTCGCGCATTACGTGGCAACCATCGCCAGCAGACATCAAACGGATCCTTCTCAGGCGTGTCCAAATACTTCTCCCATGCTTCTCGAAATTGCTGCTGTTGACGGTAGCTAATGTTTACACCCTCCATATCACACGCTATTAAGTTGGTAGCTGATCGCTCGATAATACCTATCGCTGACTCAATTTGGTCACGGGCGTCTACTACAACTACACTAGCGGGGTGCATCCACTCTCGGCCCACCATTTCTAACCCACTGGTCCACGCATATAAATTCCATACCGGGTGGTTACGATCCTTCCACGGTGGACCCTGCTGTCCCTCGGACCAAGTTAATTGTTGCTCTATCCCGTTAAGCGAACGCTCAAGAGGGTTATCTCCCTGCTCAGACTCTAAGTCAGATAACCAATCAGACCCCTCTGAGGACCCGGTTTCACTACCGCTATCCCAATTCGAGTCCGCCATTTCAGCTGTTGTAGTGACGTTGTAATTATTGACGCTGTAGAATAGTTCGTTGAATAACGCAGAATATAACAATTGTTACTATTGTTATTGATTACACACCGTATTGCCGTTTAAGTAGCCGTTGGTATATAACGATCGCCTGAAAGCTAAAAGGCAATAACTGTTTATAACAGTTTATAAAGCACACCATCAGAACGCTACCATGTCGGACACACAATAATTAATGCTCCATCTACGTAGGGCGCATCATCACTTCTCCATTACTCCGATGGACTTAGAAAGTTCTCATGGGCTTTCGCGACTATTGATCTCCATTAAAAGTTGACTCGCCACTATTACACTGTTGATCCACAAAACTAGCACTCAGCGATTACTGAAGACTGTTGCTACGCTACACTATTCATTGTTCATTGTTAGATAGCGGAAAAAATAGAAAAAGAAGCAAAACAAATCAATTTACCCGTTTCCATACGCATGGCCACCATATCGGATCTTTTTAACGGGTCAGCACTGGCGACCAACCAAATAACGACATCGTTACTTCATCGCTACCGAGGACTATACCACACGCGTCTTCCTGCTTTGGCATGCTTCATTCTACAGCGAAAAATAGAAAGATAGAATAAGAAGTATCCATAATTAGATAACATTTACCGTTCATGTACACAATCGTTGTACACATGCCGGGCAATACCATAATGTCGTTTCCGGCTCTTTTTCCAACTTTACACATCGAAAATGATACCATTCGAGGCAGTAGTCACATTCGATCCAGCTAACGTCGTCTTCACCTACGCGGAGGTCCTCTTCGTAACTCTGTCCGCATTCTCCGCAGAACCAATCGATTTCTTCGCTATCGATTTCGATCGCGCGTAAGCGTTGCTCGTATTCTAAATAGTCGCGCGGCTCACCACCAAAATGCTTAAACAGGCTTTTATTATAAGTCTTACTTTTGCGTCGCGCATCACCTAACCGTATTACCTCCAAATTAGGTCCTTGTACCTTGACTACTCGATAAAGTCGCTCGAAATTCGGATGAAATTTGTTGGTGATCCTACGAGAATCGATTTTCTCCGGCCTTCGCATTAACACTACATCGCCAGGCAAAAAGTCACGAATGCGTGCTCTTCGATCAAAATATCGCTTGTAGGCGTCTTGGGCCAAACGTACGGACTTACTAGCTTCTTTCCAAGTGCTAGTCAACGTATCCAACAGTTTTTGTACATGTTGGTCTGGACTTCCACCTTCCGTTATGGACAATAACGGGTTTTCTCCAGGTAAATCCGGATCACGACCATGCATCAGGAAAAACGGGGTTTGACCCGTTGACACGTGTACCGTAGTTCGGTACGCAAAAAGTGCGCTATCGACGTACGAATCCCAATTATTTGGTTCCAATTCAGTAAGTGGCTTGATCATAGCCATCAACGTTTGATTCCATCGTTCCACAAGACCATTACACTGATGATGATACGGTGTAGCAAACACCGTTCGGCTTCCTAACTTGGCCGCTTCTGAGGTGAATAATTCAGACGTGAAGGCTGGTCCTTGGTCAGACAAAATTATACGCGGTACTCCGTGTCGGGGCACTATCTTATTTAGCAATAGGTCGATAATGGTCTTAGCAGTTTGGTCAGGTGTGGCAAAAGCTTCTGGCCACTTCGTGAAATAATCAATAAAGTTGACTATATATTTGTTCCCAGAACGCGTTACTGGTAATGGACCTATCACGTCTACGCCTACCATATGAAATGGTGCCATCGCAGGAATTGGTTGTAACGGTCCACGACGATTAGGACCAGGTTTAAATCGAGCACATGGTACACATGCGTTAATAAACGCTTCGAGGTCTTTCTTCATTGTGACCCAATAAAACTTCCGTTCGAGCTTAGCCAACGCTCGATTGTATCCTACATGACCTGCGTATTTAGTCGTGTGAGCCTGTTCCATCACAACTACTCGGAATTCTTCCGGTAGTACCAAACGAAATTCGCACGCTTCTGCGCGAACAGGTCTACGTTTTCGGCTCACGTAATACAAGATACCATGTCGGACATGGAACCTATCTTCCTGCAACAAGATCTGTCGTTGCAAATCCTCCGCTAACTCGGGATCCAATTCTTGATCTTCAAGAAAACGAACCATTCCTCGTGTAAATGGATCCAAAGATTGGGCTCGTCGGATTTCATCCGCTTCCCATGGCGGATCTATCGCAAAATAGTCATTTAAATCACGTTCCACTACAGGAACATCTACCTGCATTCCACTTGGACCAGGTTGTGGATCATTTATTTCGTCGTTTTCGTCAATCACTGCGTTAGGGCTTTGCGTAACTACGCCCACAATCTTTAAAAGATTCGTTTCTCGTTTTACTAACGCTTCGTTAGTGTATTCGTTATCCGGTTTCCGGTCTACTTCAGAATTACCAACTGACTCGTTATTCGGTGTGGATTTCAAAATCGGCGGACGTGACATTGCATCAGCATTAAGATGCTGTCTACCAGGTTTGTACACTACTTCATAATCGAATTCTTGGATTCTCGTTACGAAACGCAATAGACGTGGTGTTAACAAATCGATGGAACGAGTTTTCATCAGAATTTGTACTAAGGGAGCGTGATCCGTTACTATCGTGGTAAAACTACCCAACAAATATGGCCGAAATTGCACCATAGCTCGTACTACGGCCAAGCATTCTTTTTCAGTCACGCTATACCTTGTTTCAGCATCGTGGAATTTTCTACCACCATAATGAATTACTCGTTCTTTTCCATCTTCGCCACATTGTGTCAAAATAAAGCCAACACCTTCGTTACTAGCATCGGTGTACAACCTAAATGGTTTCACTGGATTCGGGTACGCTAAGATAGGCGCTGTAGTCAGTGCAACCTTGAGTTTATCAAAGGCTACTTGGCACTGTTCCGTCCAGCGAGATTCTACCGAATTAAATTTACTCGGTCCTTTTGTCAATTCATGCAATGGAGCAGCGATGAGACTATAACCTTCGATAAATTGACGGTAATAACCGGTCAACCCTAAGAACGAACGTACTTCCGTAACGTTTTGGGGTCTTTCACACTCCAAAATCTTTTGGACTTTCGCTGGATCTGGTGCTATTCCATTTTCCGATACTACATGACCTAGGAACAATACTTCCCGTCGTACAAAGTCACATTTCTTGCCCTTAATTGATAAACCTGCATCACGTAGACGATTGAACACACATTGGATATCCCATAGATGCTCTTCGAACGTTGGCGAGAACACGATGACATCGTCAATGTAGCACAGGCAAAATTCCAATAAGTAACCTGACAAGACGATTTACATCATCCTTTGAAACGTGGCAGGTGCGTTGGTTAACCCAAAAGGCATTACCTTAAATTCGAATAGGCCTTCGTGACAAATAAAAGCGGTTTTTTCGACATCCTCTGGCTCCATTTCCACCTGCCAATAACCAGATTTCAAATCCAATGTAGTAAAGTACTTTGCACCTTTGAGGGCATTTAACGTATCGTCAATTCGTGGAAGGGAAACTATCCTTTTTGGTTACATGTTCAACACGATAATCGATACAAATCGCATATCTCCTGTCTTTTTCTGACAGAACACAGAGACCCAAGGACCATCAGGTGAATCGCATCGTCATCCAGCATAGCCTGGACTTGTTTAGAAATTTCCTCCGATGCACGTAAGGTGCACGTCGCATTCGTTGTTGAATAGGTTTGTATCTCCAGTATCATAGGGTGTCGCAAAACATCGTTCGGCTAAGTGGTGTGTGGAACTTCCGAAACATCGCTGTTCGTTCTAACAACCGCGCTAAATTCGTTTTTCGGTTTCGTGCAACCGCTTCCTTTAGGGACACACCCTCTGTAATTCCGCTTCTTTATCTAGCGTTATTTCCGCTGCTAACTCCCTATATAAGCGTTTGCTTCTTTGCTCTAATCTGAATCTTATTGGTAACGGCTTTAGAATAATCGACATCAGTCATCGCTGGTTTTTCCTACGTACAGCAACGTATCCACTATCTCAGTAACGTGACATCACGTCATCAACTTTTACCTTATACGACTCTGTTCTAAATGTAACGTACCCAAGCATACCCTCTTGTACTTAACTACCGCATTTGGACAAAGTATAGGTCGCTAAACATCTTATCGGACTCTACCATAACACTTTGCCCATTGTAATTAGTCGTATTAATGTTACAGTACCAACTGCTTTCCGGTGGATTTCGTATCCACAGATACCCTCAACATGAAAGCACCAGAACTTCGTTATTTTCCGATTATTATTTCTACCTAGACGTGTTTCTTAGTTGGAAATCCTTAGTTTTTCTGTAATCATTACAGTTGGACTTCGACATGTCATCACCATACACACATATTGAATTGCAATTTGAAATCCTTATTAGCATACAATTCTTCAATATTAATTTTCCCATACTTCTTGACATCGTCATTCCATCACCATCAATCACAATTGAGCAAAACTTTTAGGCCCCCTCACTTGCATTTTTCATTTTCTTCAGTTTGTTCAGCTTTTCCATATTGATGTATTCTGGGACAAGATGACTCCATTTGTATTATAATCCAACATTCATTCGACTGTAGTACTGCCTTTAGTTAATTGTTTTTCCAATTCACTCGCCCCTCAGTTTTTAGGTTCATATTTGCTCGAGATCCTTTCTCTTCACCATGGCTTTTTTATTTTTTTTTCCTTTTTTTTTTTTTTCTCGGGTTTGATTGGGTGGGAGTGGTAGTTTCGTACTGGTAAGAACTAACAGATGCAGTCGAGTTTTATTGAGTTTATGGGGTCAGAGGGGGTGGTGGTGGGTGGGGTGGTGGGGGATTTGTGGATTTCGCTGATGAGTTGGATTACAGTGGCGAAGCGAATTGTTTTGGACTTGGTGATAGGCACGCGCTTATTGCGAATAGTTTTGGAGGATCGAGGGGTTACGTTCACGCTGATCATGGTGTCAGTGGTCTTTCTATGAGTGAAACGGAGCGTAAAATTGAGCGCAAGAAAAATTATTAGCGGGACCGAGGAGATGGAATTTGCCCGATCCACAAATAGATCGGTTCCTCAACCGTCGTGGAGACCAAGTCCAAATGTTAACACTAATAATGGAGCGACACCGCGAAGGAACAATGATTGGCAAGCTCCAATGCGCATAAGTAGCGGAAACCAAAGTAACGACGTGAGGAATACCCGCGTTATGGAACGAGCTTCTGCGTCCTCAATCGTGTGTTATGATTGTGGTGCCACAGGGCATGTCCGCGCGCAATGTCCATATCGAGATGCACGCCTTCGTCAACAAGAACGCGGTGTAGTGAGAGAAGTTGCTTCTCGATCACCGCAAGTGCAGCGCTTGTCAAATAATGCGGAATCTACCACGCCTAAAGAGCTGTGGAAGTGTTACTTATGTGGTAAACCAGGTCACTTTGCTCGTGATTGTCGTCAACGATCAGTAAATGTGGAGAAACAATTAACCGGCGACACCCGACGCCGTCCTGAATCTAGAGCCGTGCAATCTGTAGCTTTAGAGACATTAGCTCGTCAAATGAATGATGTAGAGCGTCGCATGGCTGGACAAATGCGCGACATTCTTTCTCATTTGAAGTCAGAAGAAAAGCGAATGGTTCTGAAATTCGCGAGTTCACCATCACAAGTAGTGTTGGCTAAGAATTCACGTCATCAAGTACTGGTAGAAAAGGTTCCTGAAGGAACCTTCGAAGAAAATTCGGAACTGCAAAATGATATGCAAGTTTCGATAGCACAGGTAGAGATGTTAGCTCGTCCTATCAAATCGTGTTTTTATGTCGACGTGCAAATTGATTCGTATAAGTTACGGGGACTGGTAGATACGGGAGCTCAAATGACGATCATGCTCCAAGAAGTCTATGAGGAAAATTTCCATCGGTATAAGTTGAATTCCGAAGTGATCCAGGTATTTGCTTTTGATGGTTCCCCAGCTAGTAAGACCTTGGGATGGTTCGAAGCATTGGTACATTTCGGAGAGCAGTCCCAGTATGTACAAATTCACGTTGTACCGGATATGCCAGTTGCGATTGTCATCGGTGACGACATGTTACGGAAGTTCCAAACCGTAATCGATTACCAGAAAATGCGAATCCTGGTTAATGATAAACATGTACGGTCTTGGTCTTTAGTCCAACGTAAAGAAACAACGTCTGCGGAGACTGGTACAGGAAAAGTAATTAAGTCCGGAAAACTAACTGAAGTTCCAGTGGGTGCTTTTCATGTTTGTAGGGTATCTGTGGATACCGAAATTCCACCGGAAAGCACAAAGTTAGTACCATGTAACATTAACACGACCACCTACAATGGACAAAGTGTTCTGGTAGAGTCCGATATGGAGATGCGATTCCAGCGACCTATACTTTGTCCAAACGCTGTAGTTAAAGTACAAGAGGGTATGGCTTGGGTACCTGTTACAAATTTGGAACAGCAGTCATATAAGGTAAAAGTTGATGACGTGATGTCGCACGTTACCGAAAATGTGGATACCGTTGCTGTTACGTCGACGGAAAAACCAGCGATGACTGATGTCGATTATTCTAAGGCCGTTACCAATAAGATTCAGATTAGGGCGAAAGAAGTTAAACGCTTATATAGGGAGTTAGCTGCGGAAATAACACTAGATAAGGAAGCGGAATTACCAGAGGGTGTGTCCCTAAAGGAAGCGGTTGCTACCGAGACCGAAAAACGAATGTTAGCGAGGTTGTTAGAACGCAACAGCGATGTTTTCGGAAGTTCCACAACCCCACTTAGCCGAACGCATGTTTTGCGACATCCTATCGATACTGGAGATACCAAACCCATTCAACAAAGAATCCGACGTGCACCTTATGTGCATCGTGAGGAAATCTCTAAACAAGTTCAGGCATACTGGATGACGATGCGATTCAACCATCGATGAGTCCTTGGGCATCTCCTGTTGTTCTCGTCAAGAAAAAGACGGGAGATATGCGATTTTGTATCGATTATCGAATGTTAAACGATGTAACCAAGAAGGATAGTTTCCCGCTTCCACGAATTGACGATACGTTAAATGCCCTTAAAGGTGCTAAGTATTTCACGACATTGGATTTGAAATCTCGGTATTGGCAAGTAGAAATGGAACCTGAAGATGTCGAAAAGACCGCCTTCATTTGTCACGAAGGTTTATTCGAATTTAAGGTAATGCCTTTTGGTTTGACCAACGCGCCCGCTACGTTCCAAAGGATGATGCAAATCGTCTTGTCAGGTTACTTACTAGAATTTTGCCTGTGTTACATTGACGATGTCATCGTATTCTCGCCAACATTCGAAGAACATTTGTGGGATATCCAATGTGTGTTCAATCGTTTACGTGATGCAGGTTTATCTACCAAGGGCAAGAAATGTGACTTTGTACGGCGGGAGGTATTATTCTTAGTCCATGTAGTATCGGAAAGCGGAATAGCACCAGATCCAGCGAAAGTCCAAAAGATATTGGAATGTGAAAGACAACAAAACGTTACGGAAGTACGTTCGTTCTTAGGATTGACTGGTTATTACCGTCAATTTATCGAAGATTATAGTCTCATCGCTGCTCCATTGCACGAAGTGACAAAAGTGCCGAGTAAGTTTAACTCGGTAGAATCTCGCTGGACGGAACAGTGCCAAGTAGCCTTTGATAAACTCAAAGTTGCACTGACTACGGCGCCTATCTTAGCGTATCGTAATCCGGTGAAACCATTTAGGTTGTACACCGACGCTAGCAACGAAGGTGTTGGCTTTATTTTAACACAATGTGGCGAAGATGGAAAAGAACGAGTAATCCATTACGGTGGTAGGAAATTCCACGATGCTGAAACGAGATATAGTGTAACTGAAAAAGAATGTTTGGCCGTAGTACGAGCTATGGTGCAATTTCGGCCATATTTGTTGGGTAGCTTTACCACGATAGTAACGGATCACGCTCCCTTAGTACAAATTCTGATGAAAACTCGTTCTATCGATTTGTTAACACCACGGTTATTGCGTTTCGTAACGAGAATTCAAGAATTCGACTATGAAGTGGTGTACAAACCTGGCAGACAGCATCTTAATGCTGATGCCATGCCACGTCCGCCGATTTTGAAATCCACACCGAATAACGAATCGGTTGATAATTCGGAAGTAGATCGGAAACTGGATAAAGAATATCCTAACGAAGCGTTAGTAAAACGGGAAGCTAATCTCTTAAGGATTGTGGGCTTAGTTACGCAAAGTCCTAACACCGTGACTGACGAAAACGGAGAGGCGGATGATCCACAACCTGGCCCAAGTGGAATGCAGGTAGATGTTCCGGTAGTGAATCGCGATCTGAATGGCTATTTTGCGATAGATCCGCCATGGGAAGCGGATGAAATCCGACGAGCCCAATCTTTGGATCCATTTACACGAGGAATGGTTCGATTTCTTGAAGATCAAGAGTTGGATCCTGAGTTAGCGGAAGACTTGCAACGCCAAATTTTGTTGCAAGAGGATCGTTTTCATGTTCAAGATGGTATCTTGTATTACGTGAGCCGAAAACGTAGACCTGTTCGCGCAGAAGCGTGCGAATTTCGATTGGTACTACCGGAAGAATTCCGTGTAGTTGTGATGGAACAAGCCCACACGACTCGATATGCAGGTCATGTAGGATACAATCGAGCATTGGCTAAGCTCGAAAGGAAATTTTATTGGGTCACAATGAAGAAAGACCTTGAAGCGTTTATTAACGCATGTGTTCCATGTGCTCGATTTAAACCTGGTCCGAATCGTCGTGGACCGTTACAACCAATTCCTGCGATGGCACCATTTCATATGGTAGGCGTAGACGTGATAGGTCCATTACCCGTTACTCGATCCGGAAACAAGTACATTGTTAATTTCATAGACTATTTCACGAAGTGGCCAGAAGCTTTTGCCACACCCGACCAAACTGCTAAGACCATTGTCGACTTGTTATTGAATAAGATTGTACCTAGACATGGTGTTCCACGTATCATTTTGTCTGATCAAGGGCCCGCTTTTACGTCTGAATTATTCATGTCAGAAGCGGCCAAATTGGGAAGCCGAACGGTGTTTGCTACACCGTATCATCATCAGTGTAATGGTTTGGTGGAACGATGGAACCAAACGTTAATGACTATGATAAAGCCGCTTACCGAATTGGAACCAAATAATTGGGATTCATACGTCGATAGCGCGCTTTTTGCGTGCCGAACTACGGTACACGTGTCGACAGGTCAAACCCCGTTTTTCTTGATGCATGGTCGTGACCCAGATTTACCTGGAGAAAACCCGTTATTGTCCATAACGGAAGGTGGAAATCCAGACCAACATGTACAAAAACTATTGCATACGTTGACTAGCACTTGGAAAGAAGCTAGTAAGTCCGTGCGTTTGGCCCAAGATGCCTACAAGCGATATTTTGATCGAAGAGCACGCATTCGTGACTTTTTGCCTGGTGATGTAGTGTTAATGCGAAGGCCGGAGAAAATCGATTCTCGTAGGATCACCAACAAATTTCATCCGAATTTCGAGCGACTTTATCGAGTAGTCAAGGTACAAGGTCCTAATTTGGAGGTAATACGGTTAGGTGATGCGCGACGCAAAAGTAAGACTTATAACAAAAGTCTGTTTAAACATTTTGGTGGTGAGCCGCGCGATTATTTGGAATATGAGCAACGCTTACGCGCGATCGAAATCGATAGCGAAGAAATCGATTGGTTCTGCGGAGAATGCGGGCAGAGTTACGAAGAGAACCTCCGCGTAGGTGAAGATGATGTTAACTGGATCGAATGTGACTACTGCCTCGAATGGTATCATTTTCGGTGTGTAAAATTGGAGAAGGAACCCGAAACGACATTGTGGTATTGTCCGGCATGCGTACAACGTTATGTACCTGAACGGTAAATGTACATGTATTTAATTACGCATACTTCTTATTCTGTCTTTCTATTTTTCGGTGTTGAATGAAACTTGCCAAAGCTGGAAGGCGCGCGTGGTATAGTCTTCGATCGTGATGAAGTAACGATGTCGTTAGCTGGTTGGTCGCCAGTGCTGGCCCATCAAAAAGATCCGATATGGTGGCCAGGTGCACGTCAGCGGGTAAATTGGTTTATTTTTACTTCTTCTTCTATTTCTGTCTTTTCCGCTATCAAGCAATGAACAATGAGTAGCTTCAGTAATCGTTGAATCCTGATTTTGGATCGATCGTGTTGTAATGGCGAGTTAACCTCTGATAGAGATCTATAGCCGAGAACGCCCATGAGAACTTTTTAATTCTATTGGCGTAATGGAGAAGTGAAGGAGCGCCCTACGTAGATGGAGTATAATTAATGGCGAATCCGACATGGTGGCGTTCTAATGGTGCGCTCGACAAACTGTTATAAACAATTATTGCATTTTAGCTTTCAGGCGATCGTTATATACCGACGGCTACTTAAACTACGATACGGTGTGTGTAATAAATAACATTAATAACAATTGTTATATTCTGCGTTGCTCAACGACCTATTTTACAACGCTTTCGACAATTACAACGTCATCACAGTTGCTGAAATGGCGGACTCGAATTGGGATAGCGGTAGTGAAACCGGGTCCTCAGAGGGTTCTGATTGGTTGTCCGACCTTGAGTCTGAACAGGGAGATAACCCTCTTGAGCGTTCGCTTAACGGGATAGAACAACAGTTAACTTGGTCAGAGGGACAGCAGGGTCCACCATGGAAGGATCGTAACCACCCCGTATGGAATTTATACGCGTGGACCAGTGGGTTAGAAATGGTAGGCCGAGAGTGGATGCACCCCGCTAGTGTAGTTGTGGTAGACGCCCGTGACCAAATTGAGTCGGCGATAGGTATTATCGAGCGATCAGCTACCAACTTAATAGCGTGTGATATGGAGGGTGTAAACATCAGCTATCGTCAACAGCAACAGTTTCGAGAAGCATGGGAAAAATATTTGGATACGCATGAGAAGGATCCGTTTGACGTCTGCTGGCGATGGTTGCCACGTAATGCACGACTATGGGTCGATCCAAAATGGTTAGCTTATGCAGCAGGTTGGCAACGTACAGCAGCAGCTACATTGCAAGTCGCCACGATCGAAGGAGTTGTCATCATTTTTGACTTGATGGAGCTTGGTCCAGATCTGCCTGCAGCGTTATATGCGTGTATTGCGTCAGAAGCACGATTAAAAATATGGTGGGCGATGAACAATGATGAAGGATTCTGCAACGTGCGGTATTTGCAATATAATCAGCCGTTTCCACATGCTAATTCAATGGATTTGCAAGCGGCAGTAGGTCGTCGATATAGTTTACGACGATTTTTCTTCCTGTTTACCGGACGTATTCGACAAGATCCGACGCCGTATGGTACAACACTATTGGGCGGAATCCGTGTACGACAAGAGGTCCTGGAAATTGGGTGCTGAACTTTGAAGAGTATCGACGGTTCGTCCGATATAGCGCCCATGATGTCATGCTCATTGATGGAGCATTGTTTATCGCACATCGGCGTGGTACGCCTCCCCCAATGGGACGTCACGATGTTAATCGTTTATGGCATTTGATTGAGCAATTTCCGCGCATATTTAGAGCGTTTACAACGGATGCGCGTGGCTTAACGGTGCGAATTAATCCTGACGCCGTATCGAATCGTCGTGGTTATCAAGAAAGTATCGCTGAAAAAGTGGCTCAGTGCGCAGGTTATTGGCGGCGCAAGGGCCGATGGAATGTCGAAGAGCATAGCAGCCTATATCAAATTAACGATCAAGACAATGGCGAAGCTGCTTTTGTAATTGACCTTGGAGGAAACTTACATCGCGATACTGATCGATTATTTGCAGCAACGGCAGCGCAATTAAATCGACAATTGGGCCAAAATATGCGTTTGGATCCTATTGATTTGGATCATACACCGGTTAGCGAAATTCCGAAATCGGAAATGCGCTATAATCGCGATTATCTTCCGGATGGCATGGATGAGTTTAATGCATGGTATGAAGCGGAGAAACGACGGAGAGCTAAACGCAGTCGACGTCGTTCACGTATACACCGACACCAAGATGTCGTCGCTGGCCCTGGAGATGAGACGGAGTTAGAGGAACGGCGTGAGGATATGTTCGACGAAGAAATGAACCAGCAAGCTATACAGTGGGAAACCGAAGGAGTACCTGTGCGTGAAATTCGCGACCGGATAATGATAGCTTATGATGAGCATTATGGCGGAGTATGTGTTGTCACGCGCCCAGCTGTATTACAACGTTTGGATCGTCAGGTATTACGAGAAGAAGACGCAGCTTCTAATGCTTCATCAGCTGCTACAACACCGCCTGCGGTTCGTACGCCGGAACCTGCATCGGACGACTCGGTACGCGTAATAAAATCTGTAACGGTCACTGCTAGTCCAGTAGATCCTGTTCAGTATCATTCTACTTGGGTTGAAAATGAGCAGATTGCTCACGAAAACCAGCGAAAGTGCCAGAAAATGGGAGGTTTAGCAGCGCAGGAAAGCTTAGCAAACCTAATGGGGATTACTGTAGATCCGGAACCCATGACTGAATCGGTCGGTAGAGGGAAAACTCCTTTACGAATCGTTAGTGTAGATTCGTCCGCAGTTACGTTACCAGCTCAGGAATCAATGGATCAATCCACGCTGAGTCGGATACGGACTGAATCAGAAACGGCGGTAGCGTCGTCGAGTGGTTTAACTTTACCAGTATCTTCCGCGTCTAGCTTGGTAACAGTAGCTCAAGCGGAACCCGTGATGTCAGATATTGTGCCGATGACAGTACGACCAGTTAGGGGACGAGGAAGAGCTAGCATTATGTTCCCACCTAGCCTTCCCCAGTCGGCGCGTATGCGTTTGTCGCACGCTATTCGAGCGCCGTTTCAACAGTCTATTTCAGTGGTGAATCCAGCACGACCGCGTGTTATGGATATGCTCACTAATCAACTAGTTACTGTCGCCTACGAGCACGTTCAACAACAAGAACAAGTTGCGGCTGTTGCTGAACAACCGCCTACTACAGTTTTGACGAGTGGTCAGGAAATTTCGCCTTCGTTGCACATTGAACTAGAACTGGGAAATTTGCGTGGTACAGAATTGGCACAAGTGCGTGAACAATTGCAACAGGCCGTACCTCCATCAGCAGTGCAATTGGATGGTATGCTGTTAATGCAACAAATGCAATTAAATACGCGGGTCGATACTGCGTTGCATTACTTGCGTCGAATGGACGAAAGCTACCGAGCTCAACTGGAAGCCCGGCAAATGGAGCTTGACCACGCCCATCGTCAAAATGCTGAACTCAAACTGCGATTACAGGAGAGAGAGTCGCCGGAACGCAAAACGCGAGGAACGCAAACTAAGAAAAAAATGCAACGAACTGCGAGTCGTCAAGCGCGTGCTGAACGTCGTTACGACTACGAAAGAGTAACTAGCGAATCCAGCGATAGTGATCGTGAAGCGAGGCGACGACAGCGAGGCAAACAACGTGCATCATCAGTTATTGAACCACGACAGCGACAGGAAGTAGTTTATCATGCGGAGCAACAGTCAACGTCGGCAGCAACTTTTCCGCCGTCTTTTACGTCAACGCCAGCCGTGTCAACGTTAACGGTGGCTACCGAAAAACACCGAAAGGCTAGCGATGTGGAAATTTTTGAGGAAGCTTCGGCCGTTACGCCCACGAAACCGGTTTCAACAGCATCGGAGGAACAAGGAGCGACTGCTATAGCGGCAGTGTCACCGGCTGTGCAGCCAGCATCGACACAACGTGATGCCGGTCAATTAGCGCTACCGAGCGAACGACGGAGTGGAACAGAAATGACCTCACTACATTTCAATGGTAATGATCTACGAACTGGTCGTATTACACCGTTTGGTAACCGGTTAATTTACCATTACTTCACGTTTTACCAAATTAGTTTCAATGAGCCGATGCCACAACGTATGAATATGTTGTATCAACATTTGCGCGATGAGTTAAAACGCGAATTCAAACAAATTGGTGAACGTGGACGGCACATTACTGAAAGATCGACATTTTCTTCAAATGGGAAGCACGCGTCCGGAATATCGTGTTTCAAAAACAGTGGGACGTCATTATTACGCCAGAACTATACGATCTTTTCATACGTCGATTAGCGTATACGGTACGTGGATTCGTTTACGAAATGCTGCGAAGGCGCAGCATCGCGATACAATATTTTCCACAATTGCTTTTTATTGGCTTTAGTCGACGCAAATGGGAAAGCGACGTCCAACGAGACATGCGACATTATGCCGATACGCGTTCAGGTATCTCGAGTGAAGTAGCCCGAGTTCGTGACTATGTTTTTCCGAATACGGATTATCAGCGTCTACGCGACGACGTTGATAAATTGGAAAGTCAGCTAAATGACCAACAAACGCAAGGAGAACCAGCACACGAGCAACGGGAACAATTACAACAATTGATTGCTCAAGTTTCGAGACAAACGCGACAACAATTTTCTGATGCGTTTCTGAACGAACTCCAATTCGTTACGCGATGGTATGATCGACGTCACGATTGTCCGGGGCAACCGTTATCTATGCCCCTGGAACATGATTGGCCGTTGTATTTGCCAAAACCACGTCGGAACTAAAACATGGTTACTGTGGTTAATTTTTCGTCAATTGGGCGCCACAATGAACAGTGATAGTAATAACCTTAAAAAGTATTAGCATAACCTACTAAAAAATTGTCGTCATGGTTCAATATTGTAAGTTATCGCGAACGTTTAATGTACTTTTTGTCTTCAAATACGTCGCGAATTCGACTTCGAACAATTACAATGATGAACATTATTCGAACTATGGTAGAGTCCTGATTAGGAACTCTTACAATTCTATTTGCGATTCATCGGATATCGAACAACCATGAACGATTAATTTTGCCTCATCATGGTCGAATACAACAATGGCAACAACTATTATGGATATTGACGTTATATTGAATAAACATTGTGAAGTTTAATATTATTTGTCTGTGTATTTTTCTTATATTTTTCTCGTGTATATACTTTGTTATAGGAACTTGTAGGGTCGACTAATTTTTCGCCTCGTCATGGATGAATGAACGATATATATGCCTGCGGTAACCACATTATTCATCAACAATAACAATATGTACTGTGGTAATATATTATGACGAATCGAGCTGGACTCGTTAAACCTTGGTAAATTGAGGATAGCCCGTATTGATTCGTATTACTTGTTTCCAGCATAACTTGTGCTATATTGTGCCTTTGGAAAATTCCATATTATTTTTCATTCACAAAATTTACAAAATTTCATAAAAATTTAAATAATTATAAAAATCCAAAAACAACAAAAATTTATAAAACTCCAAAAATTTTCTATTTTTACTTTTCACTTATTTTTATTTTTGTCATGATTCTTGTCACGTTATTTTTGCTCATAATAAGTGTACGTGTACTGCCATAATATCGTTGGGTTTCCAAACAATTGGAGCTTTCATTTATGTATTTGATGTAACTTGTATTGTTATTCGCCATTACTCGTTATTAATGTGTGTTATTACTTGTTATTACTTGTTTTCAGGTAATTGTTACCCATGCCGGGACGTCATGGGCTTACTAAGGGGGGTGTTGGGGCTGGTGCCTTTTTCACCACAAAATTTTTCTTTTTCTTTTCCATAAAGGCCGCCCCCACGCCGTCCTAGTATTCCCTGTCGCCCTCGGCATAGCATATGAGCGTATGTGTACGTGGATGTATATATATATATCTTGCTATATATATTCTATATAAAATATAAACTAGCTATGTAATTTTATATAAATATAAAAAATATAATAAATCTAATATAATTATTTCAAAATTCACCCATACCCCTACATTTCCCAAAACCTAAATTCAATACCTAAAACCTACAAAACACACTTTTTCCTTTTCCCCACCCCTTTCCCCTATAATATATACCCCTCACCCATCCTTTTCTTCTACATATAACCAAAATCCTACCCAAAATCTATTTTTCTCCTTTTTCCTATTTTTCAACCAAAATTTAAACCCCTCCCTCTCACCCAAACCTCCATTAATCTCCCTAAAATTTTCATATCTTTCTCCCATCATTGTTTTTAGATAATTACTTAGCTAATTTTAGGGGTAGAAGATTGCTACGTGTCGTTTAGAGGAATGTTTTCTTAACGTGTAGTTCACTATTTTTTTTTCGTTTTGGATATCGACGAATTCTATGTTTTATTAGGAAGATGGGTAAGTTGGTTGGATGCAGACTCCTTAGAGCGTCACCGGTG
>JASANE010019121.1:0-37187 GCA_030248225.1 Trileptium ribeirensis
ATGTAACTACTTCGTTCAGTTACGTATTGCTCCAAAATAAACAAAGGATTTAAAGATATATTTAAAGATATAGACAAGAGATAATTTCAAGAATGAGCATCCAAAATATTATAATATATTAATACTCGAGCAAACTTTATGAACGACAATATGAATCTTTTGTGGATCCGGCCAAAACTTTGAATTCAGCTTAGCGCACCTTTGTCAATATACTAAGATCTCGGAGAACCCTTATGCTATCGTAAATTTTTCAAAGCACCCCTTGCTAGCCGGAGAACCGAAAAATATATGCAGCACCCCTGTGCGCTCTGCAGAACATTTTCGGAGCAGCCCGCCTGCTCTGAATAAACCTCAAAATATGTTACGTTCCTAATCAGCGATACTCTTAGCTTTACGTACGTCCACCTAAAGATAGAATAGTGTCAGATGACAAGGTGCTGTTTGGCGGTTAAACTAAGATGAATAAAATTAAAGCAGACCTATCTAAAACTCCTCGATTGCGACTGATCCTACAATCGATAGCAGCCGACTAACGTTACCATCTGAGGTAGCGTTTGATTAAATGATCTGTGGCACCGACTGACTCTCCGATCGAGCAGAAAGTCAGTTTAAATATTCTAACATCTAGGCCAGCTAGTACTAGATAAGCGGCTAATATTCCAAGAATTTATAATAAATTTTTGTACAGCCTTCTAAAATAAACTTAGCAAGTTTACCATGCAACAATAATAACGATAGTATGACATTTTAAATATAATATTATGTCAGAGCAACTAATTATGCTGATGGGTCGCTTACCAGAAATGTTTGGGTGGCGGTATCACGAACTACGTTCATATTAATCGTACAGTTTTAAGTTTAGGAGCACCAATAAGCTGATTTAATAGTGTCATCTGATTAATCAAAGATCTGGTGGGCGCCGTAGGCGGTACTATCCTACTACCTTTATATGCATGTTCTACCAAGCAACTCCTTCGCGTTCTATATATTTCCACGGAACGTTGATGGGTCGCTTACCAGAAATGTTTGGGTGGCGGTATCACGAACTACGTTCATATTATTCGAACAGCTTTAAGTTTAGGAGCACCAATAAGCTGATTTAACAGTGTTATCTGACTAATCAAAGATCTGGTGGTATCAGTTATATATCTAGCTTCGGACAAAGTAACTAATGCAGACACAGAGTGACTTTTGCAATCAGCTTTAAACAGAACCCGACGGAGTAACATATTGAGTTAGTATAATGGTTTGTGACAGCCAAGCACTTAAAACTTAACAGTTAATAGTGTTGTAAGAATTTGAGATTATTCTCAAATTTTTAAATAATTTTATTAGTAACAAAAAGTTTAGCCATTAAAATGCTAAGCAAATGTGATTGTCCAGACAGAGGCAACTACTAATTAATCAGGTGTGATCATAGGACTCAAATTAAATTTGATCTAAAGATATATTTTTACAGTGATGCATTACTGAATACTCAGTCATACTCCTGCAGACAATCAATTTTGTTTGATGATTGGTTCTTTATCAGTACCGTACAAGCTGCTCCAGTCTTTCAGGGAATATTGGGTTTGTGATCTACTGGAGCAAATCCTGTTTACGGCGAGATTGGCAATGACCGGTAGCTGCGGCATCTGTTAATGTCGTACTAATACCTAGTACTGTCTAGGAATTGTAAGAAGAGAACCCGAGATCTCCTCCGCAGATCCTTGTAGGGTATATCCAGTCTTCCTTTTGGGCGAGCCAAACAAGACCACTCCACGGTGTTCTGTGCCAATTTTTTCATGCATTTGTAGCAAAGCGAGTTCTATTGGATAAAACACCTCAAATCTTTTAACCTGTAAACTTGTGTAATGGTTAGCTATCAGGAACTAGGACTCCACTTATATACTACACTCCACGGATGTAATATACACCTAATTTAATATTACTAAGATAAATAATAGTGCCAAAATGAAACAAAGGATTTAAAGATATATTTAAAGATATAGACAAGAGATAATTTCAAGAATGAGCATCCAAAATATTATAATATATTAATACTCGAGCAAACTTTATGAACGACAATGTGGATCTTTCGATCCGGCCAAAACTTTGAATTCAGCTTAGCGCACCTTTGTCAATATACTAAGATTTGGAGAACCCTTATGCTATCGTAAATTTTTCAAAGCACCCCTTGCTAGCCGGAGAACCGAAAAATATATGCAGCACCCCTGTGCGCTCTGCAGAACATTTTCGGAGCAGCCCGCCTGCTCTGAATAAACCTCAAAATATGTTACGTTCCTAATCAGCGATACTCTTAGCTTTACGTACGTACTACCTAAAGATAGAATAGTGTCAGATGACAAGGTGCTGTTTGGCGGTTAAACTAAGATGAATAAAATTAAAGCAGACCTATCTAAAACTCCTCGATTGCGACTGATCCTACAATCGATAGCAGCCGACTAACGTTACCATCTGAGGTAGCGTTTGATTAAATGATCTGTGGCACCGACTGACTCTCCGATCGAGCAGAAAGTCAGTTTAAATATTCTAACATCTAGGCCAGCTAGTACTAGATAAGCGGCTAATATTCCAAGAATTTATAATAAATTTTTGTACAGCCTTCTAAAATAAACTTAGCAAGTTTACCATGCAACAATAATAACGATAGTATGACATTTTAAATATAATATTATGTCAGAGCAACTAATTATGCTGCGAAATCAATACTTTGTAAATTATTGCAAATTATAACTTCAAGAACGATCAGGGTATTTGATGTAGGCAAAAAATTTTTTTGATCTCTCGGTTAGTCATTGATTAAAAATTACAATTTAACTTTACTTTTTGATTTAACCGAACAAAAGAAATAACTGTTAGGTTAATAGCCCGAGGCCGGCACCGCCTAATAGATTAAACTGTTAAAAATGCAAATTTTGAACATGAATTCCATGGAACAATAATAGAAAATAAGCCTATATTGTGAGTGGAGTGTACAAAACATCCGTAATATTGGCGACAAACAGTGAATCATAACAATACACTATGACTAAAACCGGGGGAGACGGAGCGGGTAACTGGAGACGGAGCGGGTAATAGGAGACGGAGCGGGTAATCATAGCATCCCGTTTATGAGTAGTGGTGTGTTTTAGATCTCAACCCAATGACTGGTCCTTAAGGGCTTCTTGGTTCATATTGTTAAATTAAACAACTATAATTCGGGGGAGACGGAGCGGGTAATTGGAGACGGAGCGGGTAATAGGAGACGGAGCGGGTAATCATAGCATCCCGTTTATGAGTAGTGGCGTGTTTTAGATCTCAACCCAATGACTGGTCCTCAAGGGCTTCTTGTTTCATATTGTTAAATTAAACAACTATAATTCGGGGGAGACGGAGCGGGTAATTGGAGACGGAGCGGGTAATTGGAGACGGAGCTCGTAATCATAGCATCCCGTTTATGAGTAGTGGTGTGTTTTAGATCTCAACCCAATGACTGGTCCTTAAGGGCTTCTTATTTCATATTGTTAAATTAAACAACTATAATTCGGGGTAGACGGAGCGGGTAATTGGAGACGGAGCGGGTAATAGGAGACGGAGCGGGTAATCATAGCATCCCGTTTATGAGTAGTGGTGTGTTTTAGATCTCAACCCAATGACTGGTCCTTAAGGGCTTCTTGTTTCATATTGTTAAATTAAACAACTATAATTCGGGGGAGACGGAGCGGGTAATAGGAGACGGAGCGGGTAATCATAGCATCCCGTTTATGAGTAGTGGTGTGTTTTAAATCTCAACCCAATGACTGGTAATTAAGGGCTTCTTGTGTCATATTGTTAAATTAAACAACCATAATTCGATAAAAAACATCTGATCATGATTAGAAGACAGAGTAAAGTAGTACTTACGTCGGAGTAATCGATTAGTGGAAGTCCGTTTTTGACAGCAGCGAATTCGTTAAATTGGCCAATTGCCGCTTTGTGTTTCAGATATTCCAGGTATCGGTTTTCGGATATTTTCTGATCACGAACGGATTGAATTTTTTGAAGCGGAGCTCTAAACGATTTGTATATGTATAATTCGGAAAGTTTGCTAACAACTAGCCAGAACAATCAAAATAAACGAGCAGGAGTAGTCGGTTTATACATTCTAGATCAAAATTATGCGTTATAGCGGTTTCCTGGTTATGAATTTCTGAAATTGTTGCTTTAAAGGACCCGGTCTCATATAGTAAGGGCTACGAAAGGATTCAGCAGCTTTTTACTACTACAAGTTATTAACCTACATTCAAAAACTTTGAGTATTGATTCGGCGCTAAAGCTTTTAAATTAAACTTTAACTTCATTTGAGTCAAGTTTTGTTGATGAAATATTAAGTAGCCTTTGACTCATATGTAGTCTAGCCTTGATTAAATTAGTAGAAGTTTAACGACTCAAGTTTAGAGTTAAAAACCAACTCAGTAAGAAAAAATTTAACTTAAAACGTTTTTGTAGGATACCTTTATGATTGATGTTACCAAACCAGTCGTATGCTATTATGGTTTCTCTAAGCTTGGTTGTAGACGTATGCTATGTGGTCGACATTGACTGTTGGATAAAATTTACGGTTAGAGCAATCAAGAAACTGGCCAGAATCACACCGGGCAAAAGGAATATTGACCTTTCAAAATTTGAATAATTATAGCACAATTCGGTAAAAACATATTTTCTTAGTCCAATTCATATGAAAATGTTAATGGGAGCATGATGAGCATGAAAAAGTTTTAAACAGTTTATAAAAAGTTTTGATTTTACATTTGGATCAAACGCGTCGGCACTTATAGGGGTAGGAGAGCTACCCAATAAAATCCGAACTCCCTAACCGATATTTAGCAATTCCCCCGGCTCCACATCTAGTCACACCCTTACTTGAAAAGGTGATAATTTTCGCGATTATTAACAAATTACTGTGTAAATTCCAGCAAATTTTAGAATATTATAACCAGTTTCTACATTTGCAAAAATTAATGCGGCGTTCATGTTATAATGTGCCCAACGTTTGGAACCTATGTACCCCAGACAGTGTCAAGCACACTTTCGACAACAACTATAATTCTTACACTCCTATTGTGAAATGTTTTAAACCCAATATTTTTCTATTTTTACATGATTGTAGTCTTATTACATCAAAAATTGTGAGCAGTTGATATTTTTATTATATATAGGCAAAACATTCAATACTTATCTTGCAATTTTTTTCGTTAGAAAACCATACAGCATACCACCGGTTTGGTACATCAAGCATAAAGGTATCCTACAAAAACGTTTTAAGTTAAATTTTTCTTACTGAGTCGGTTTTTAACTCTAAACTTGAGTCGTTATACTTTAACTCAATTTAAGTCAAGGCTAGACTACATATGAGTCAAGGCTAACGAAATATTTCATCAACAAAACTTGACTCAAATGAAGTTAAAGTTTAATTAAAAGCTTTAGCGCCGAATCAATACTCAAAGTTTTTGAATGTAGGTTAATAACTTGTAGTAGTAAAAAGCTGCTGAATCCTTTCGTAGCCCTTACTATATGAGACCGGGTCCTTTAAAGCAACAATTTCAGAAATTCATAACCAGGAAACCATTATAACGCATAATTTTGATCTAGAATGTATAAACCGACTACTCCTGCTCGTTTATTTTGATTGTTCTGGCTAGTTGTTAGCAAACTTTCCGAATTATACATATACAAATCGTTTAGAGCTCCGCTTCAAAAAATTCAATCCGTTCGTGATCAGAAAATATCCGAAAACCGATACCTGGAATATCTGAAACACAAAGCGGCAATTGGCCAATTTAACGAATTCGCTGCTGTCAAAAACGGACTTCCACTAATCGATTACTCCGACGTAAGTACTACTTTACTCTGTCTTCTAATCATGATTAGAATGTTTTTTATCGAATTATGGTTGTTTAATTTAACAATATGACACAAGAAGCCCTTAATTACCAGTCATTGGTTTGAGATTAAAACACACCACTACTCATAGACGGGATGCTATGATTACCCGCTCCGTCTCCTATTACCCGCTCCGTAGCTCCCGAATTATAGTTGTTTAATTTAACAATATGAAACAAGAAGTCCCTTAAGGACCAGTCATTGGGTTGAAATCTAAGACACACCACTACTCATAAACAGGATATATGGTTACCCGCTCCGTCTCCTCTTACCCGCTCCGTCTCTAATTACCCACTCCGTCTACCCAAAGATGCCATGTAGTTGTTTAATATTAACAATATGGAATCAGAAGCCCTTAAGGACCAGTCATTGGGTTGAATTCTGAAACACACCACCTACTCATAAACGGAATGCTATGATTTCGAGCTCCGTCTCCAATTACCCGCTCCGTCTCCAATTACGCCTCCGTCTCCCCCGAATTATAGTTGTTTTAAATTAACAATATAAACCAAGGAAGCCCTTAAACCGTGATTTGGGTTGAGATCTAAAACACGCCACTTCTAATAAACGGGATGCTTGTGGTTCCCGCTCCGTCTCCTATTACCCGCTCCGTCTCCGATTCCCGTTACCATTCTCCCCAAATTATAGTTGTTTAATTTAACAGATATGAACCAAGAAGCCCTTAAGGACCAAGTCATTGGGTTAGAGTATTAAACACACCACTACTCATAAACGGGATGATATGATTATCCGCTCCAGTCTCCTATTACCCGCTCCGTCTCCAGTTACCCGCTCCGTCTCCCCCGGTTTTAGTCATAGTGTATTGTTATGATTCACTGTTTGTCGCCAATATTACGGATGTTTTGTACACTCCACTCACAATATAGGCTTATTTTCTATTTATTGTTCCATGGAATTCATGTTCAAAATTTGCATTTTTAGGACATTTTGATGCTATGAGGCGGTGCCGGCCTCGGGCTATTAACCTAACAGTTATTTCTTTTGTTCGGTTAAATAAAAAAGTAAAGTTAAATTGTAATTTTTAATCAATGACTAACCGAGAGATCAAAAAAATTTTTTGCCTACATCAAATACCCTGATCGTTCTTGAACTTATAATTTGCAATAATTTACAAAGTATTGATTTCGCAGCATAATAAGTTGATCTGACATAATATTATATTTTAAATATGTCATATTATCGTTATTATAGTTGCATGGTAAACTTGCTACGTTTATTTTTGAAGGCTGTACAAAAATTTATTATAAATTCTTGGAATATTAGCCGTTTATCTAGTACTCGCTCTCGCCTAAATGTTACAATATTTAAACTGACTTTCTGCTCGATCGAAGAGTCAGTCGGTGCCACAGATCATTTAATCAAACGCTACCTCAGATGGTAACGTTAATCGGCTGCTATCGGATTGTAGGATCAGTCGCAATGAGAGAATTTAGATAGGTCTGCTTTAATTTTATTCATCTTCGTTTAACTTCACAAAACAGCACCTTGTTCATCTGACACTATTCTATCTTTAGGTAGTACGTACGTAAAGCTAAGAGTATCGCTGATTAGGAACGTAACATATTTTGAGGTTTATTCGAGCAGGCGAGCTGCTCCGAAAATGTTCTGCAGAGCGCCGCCAGGAGGTACTGCATATATTTTGCGGTTCTCCGGCTATCAAGAAGGGTGCTTTGAAAGATTTACGATAGCATAAGGGTTCTCCAAATCTTAGTATATCTGACAAAGGTGCGCTAAGCTGATTACAAAGTTTGGCGGGATCGGAAGATCCACATTGTCATTTTCATAAACTTTGCTCGAGTATTAATATATTATAATATTTTGGATGCTCATTCTAAAAAGTCTGCTTGTGTATATCTTTAAATATATCTTTAAATCCTTTGTTTCATTTTGGCACTATTATTTATCTTAGTAATATTAAATTAGGTGTATATTACATCCGTGCAGTGAAGTATTCATAAGTGGAGTCCTAGTTCCTGATAGCTAACCATTACACAAGTTTACAGGTTAAAAGATTTGAGGTGTTTTATCCAATAGAACTCGCTTTGCTACAAATGCATGAAAAAATTGGCACAGAACACCGTGGAGTGGTCTTGTTTGGCTCGCCCAAAAGGAAGACTGGATATACCCTACGAGGATCTGCGAAAGAGTATAAGGGTACTCTTCTTACAATTCCTAGACAGTACTAGGTATTAGTACGACATTAACAGATGCCGCAGCTACCGGTCATTGCCAATCTCGCCGTAAACAGGATTTGCTCCCTAGTAGGTCACAGAACCCAATATTCCCTGAAAGACTGGAGCAGCTTGTACGGTACTGATAAAGAACCAATCATCAAACAAAATTGATTGTCTGCAGGAGTATGACTGAGTATTCAGTAATGCATAACTGTAAAAATATATCTTTAGATCAAATTTAATTTGAGTCCTATGATCACACCTGATTAATTAGTAGTTGCCTCTGTCTGGACAATCACATTTGCTTAGCATTTTAATGGCTAAACTTTTTGTTACTAATAAAATTATTTAAAAATTTGAGAATAATCTCAAATTCTTACAACACTATTTAACTGTTAAGTTTTAAGTGCTTGGCTGTCACAAACCATTATACTTAACTCAATATGTTACTCCGTCGGGTTATCTTTAAAGCTGATTGCAAAAGTCACTCTGTGTCTGCATTAGTTACTTTGTCCGAAGCTAGATATATAACTGATACCACCAGATCTTTGATTAGTCAGATAACACTGTTAAATCAGCTTATTGGTGCTCCTAAACTTAAAGCTGTTCGAATAATATGAACGTAGTTCGTGATACCGCCACCCAAACATTTCTGGTAAGCGACCCATCAACGTTCCGTGGAAATATATAGAACGCGAAGGAGTTGCTTGGTAGAACATGCATATAAAGGTAGTAGAATAATACCCCCTACGGCGCCCACCAGGATCTTTGATTAGTCAGATGACACTATTAAATCAGCTTATTGGTGCTCCTAAACTTAAAACTGTACGATTAATATGAACGTAGTTCGTGATACCGCCACCCAAACATTTCTGGTAAGCGACCCATCAACGTTCCGTGGAAATATAAAGAACGCAAAGATTACTTGGTGGAACGCTACATATAAAGGTAGTAAAATAGTACCGCCTACGGCGCCCGCCGAAATCATTAATAAATAGCGCTATTAAATTGACTTCTAGTCCTTTAAACTTAAGACTGTACGACTAATATAACATAGTTCGTATCAGCCACCCAAACATTTTTGGTAAGCGACCCATCAGCTCCTGGAAATTAAAGAACGCGAAGGAGTGCTTGGTCGAAGTGTTGCATATAAAGATAGTACGTAGTACCTCCTACAGCCACCCAAACATCTTATTAATGAAATAGCACTGTAAATCAGTTTATTGGTGCTCAAACTAACTATAATGATAGTCGTGAAGCGACCAGCCAACGTTTCATAACAACCATGGCTTCATATAGATGTATCAAACGCAAAGGAGTTGCTTGGTAAAACATACCATATAAAGGTACTAAGATAGTACCGCCTACGGCGCCCCACCACATCTTTGAATTAATCAGATGACACTATTAAATCAGCTTATTGGTGCTCCTAAACTTAAAGCTGTACGATTAATATGAACGTAGTTTGTGATACCGCCACCCAAACATTTCTGGTAAGCGACCATCAACGTTCCGTGGAAATATAAAGAACAGCGAAGGAGTTGCTTGGTAGAACATGCATATAAAGGTAGTAGGATAGTACCGCCTACGGCGCCCACCAGATCTTTGATTAATCAGATAACACTATTAAATCAGCTTATTGGTGCTCCTAAACTTAAAACTGTACGATTAATATGAACGTAGTTCGTGATACCGCCACCCAAACATTTCTGGTAAGCGACCCATCAACGTTCCGTGAAAATATAAAGAAGGCGAAGGAGTTGCTTGGTAGAACATGCATATAAAGGTAGTAGGATAGTACCGCCTACGGCGCAGCCAAGGGGGTGGCCGGGAGTGTGCCAGGGGGTACCCTCTGCCAGGTTGTCCAGCACCACTTGCGGCGCCTCAGGCGCGGAGCAGGCGCTGAAGACGCCGCACCGACATCTCACGGCTTTCCCACCCCTTCCCGCCGACCAGCTGACCCCCCATTCCTAAGGTGATGCATACTCACAAAGAGAATACGGGGATTATCCCATCTAAGGCAGCGGATCCTCCTCAGTGTGAAGTGACCACCACCCTCTCCCGGCCAGTGACCGCCGACTCCCCCTCCCCCTAGGACCTGGCTACCTCCTCGAGACCTCTGACTTTGAGCATGTGTTTTTCGGTAACAGCAAGAGCAACGAATTTTTAGTTGGGCTAGTGTTGTATATACGTATAAAAAACCAAAAGTTATATTGAAGTTAAGTCACTTCTGTATACAAAGAAAGCCAGAAAACTTAGTGATGATTATTTATAACCAATGCAAACCGTCGTAATTCGCACAGATTTTTTTAGGCTCTTAGCGGGTAATTTTAAAGTAATATGCCTGTGATTTTAAGTATTAACTTGGTGTAAACGGACTTTTGTACCGACGTAGCGCTAAAATGAAACATTTGTTTAGATAAAAACCACAGCCAGTACTGCAAGCTAGTGCCTTCAACCAGTACTGAAATCTATCTACTAAAGCATTAATTTTTTTATCCTATTATTCCAGTTTTTTTACTGCCAGAATGAAAGTTCCAAACGGCAAGGACATTATAACGTGAACGCCGCATAAAATATCTCACACCGTCCTCTAACAATTAATTGTTATAATGTAAGTCCCTGCTTTTAGACTAGCTACGTAGCAAACATCGGTCTCGGCACTCCGGGGCAAACGTTTGTTGTAATAATGGACACTGGCTCGTCGAACCTTTGGGTGCCGGACAAGACATGTGGCAGCGGTGGCAATTGCTCCAGCTGGAAATGCCAGGGCATCGTTTGCGATTTCATGTGTCCCGACCAGTCGTGTTGCTCATCAGCTGCAGCAGCGTTGATGTCATCGCCAAAATCACGCGTTACAACCAATCGACTTTTAACCGAAAATGCTGATCCTTGTGGTATGTTCAATGGTTTAACTTGTTTCGCTATCCGAACTGTGAATAAAAATAAAAATATCAAATTCTTAAATAAAAAATTAAAAAAGCAAAAACGTAAATTTGAAAAAGTTTAATGAATGAGGGTGCTATGAATAGCCGTCTATGTAATAACTGCCATAGGTTACACGAACAGATACGAAACATACACGAATTAAAAAGGACGGGACTTGCCCCTTTAGCTTGGAAATAGCCGAAAGTAGTAAATTGCACAACTAGGAAATTATATTTGGGCTTTCTTACGCACTAAATTCATTAAAACATGCCCCAATTTTTGTATTAAACGGAAAGCCTTTATATAAAAGAAGAGTAATAACTGTACTAAACACACACACACATATATACATATGTATATATATATATATATATGTATACATGTATATATATATGTATACATGTACATATATATATACACACATATGTATATATATATATGTGTGTGTGTTTAGTACAGTTATTACTCTTCTTTTCTATAAAGGCTTTCCGTTTAATACAAAAATTGGGGCATGTTTTAATGAATTTAGTGCGTAAGAAAGCCCAAATATAGTTGGTAATACTCATTCTAGTGAAATATTTGTTGCTCTGACCAAGCCAAACCTTTGATAACAACCAAAAAATATATATTAGTTTGATTAATTAAGGAGATAGTGCGATTTTTGTAAATAAATAAAAATAATTAAAATGTCCAATTTTCACGGTAGATAAAAATTGTCCAATTGAAGAGCTTAGAACACAAATATTACTGCCGAAAATATTACCCGTACCTTAAGCCTAATTCGGTAGGCTGCCGCCCCCAAACCCAACGCTCTAAGTTGTTTTTTTCTAACGATATAACGCATTACACCTCAGAGTTACCTGGGCTTATTTTGCAATAAAATTTCGTCATAATTTTGCCAGTAATTTTTGCTATATATCCTTTTAGTTAATCATGCATATAAACGCTTTCCGGGCATAACAAACTCTACTGTTACAGCTGCCGCAGCTACACATGCAGTATTATAGATTAGAATTACCAGAGAGACTAGGGTTCAGTAAATTTTTGCTGACGCTTTGGACCTACTAAGCTGTTTTAGCTTTCTTTCCTTCGTTTAAGTAGCCATGCTAGAGCATATCAAGATATGCTAGAAAACAGAGATTCGACGTAATCTCAATAGGGCACTCAGATTCTCATGGAGTATGTATTCTAACAACCCTTCTAAGTTTTTATTCAAAGAAGTTTATTATTCGACAGAGTTCCTATCGTGACCGCTGGTTGTAGCGGGACAAATATATAGGAAAAACTAAATTCCGCTATTTTGTCGAAAACGAAAGTTGTCGAAAACGGAGACGCTGAACAAGTTAAGGAAGCTTGAACCCCCACCCCAACCAGTTTGGCACATAAACAGATAAAAAAGTGCGCAAGGAACGAGCAGGTTATGCAACCTCTCCGATCGTAATTCACGGAATAATATTCCCAAGCACAACACCAAACTATATTTATACTAATAGCGCCTAGGTCGAGGAATTCCCAACAGCCGTAAAAAAATCCGACTTGTATGATAATTGAAAACATGGAAATAAAAGATAAATAATAAGCGCAAAAAAATCAGAAACTTAATCGCTAGCTATGTGATAAATTGCTATTATATTAGCCGCCACAATATTATAATTCAGAAACGAGCAGAATTTCATTTGAGCAGTCAGCGTGGCAACGTTCAGCTAGACATAGGTACGTAGTAAAACGCACAACTAGGCGACTATATCTTTGCGGAAAAATAGCATAATTGAGTTATGCTTGCTTTCGATAAAGCTGTTCATATCATGCCAAAATTGCGTATTTTTATAGAAATTAGAGCACTAAACGACCCAACTATAGTTGGGAATATAGCAGTTTTTAGTATCATAGCTAGACTACCTCCTTTTCCATGAAGCTGTGCATTTAATACAAAAATAGCGTATTTTGCGCGAATTTAGTCCACTAAAGGCACAACAGTAGTTGAGCATAGAAATATTCAAATCATCAACATTTTTCTACTTGAAAGTGCTGCATATTTCCTACTGTTCTACGGCAATTTATTTCAATTCATTTTTGTCTCTCCTATGTTTTAACATAAAAGAGGTGCAAATTCCACAACAGCTGTAGTTTTTCATTATAAACATTTTTAGTATAAAGGACCGCTATATATGTGAAAGTTTTGTCCCCCAATGGTGTAGACCACACCCACCAGTGGTATACGGTATATACCTGCACTATATAATGCAAAACATGATGTATGAGACACCACTAACGTAGCTATAGTGTTTTAATCTTCCTATTGTTTTTACTGACGGTGTCAAGGACGCCATATACAAACCCATTATATATTGTGTGTCAATAACAATATGGTGTAGCTAAAAACATATAAAATTTATGGTGTAGTCTACATCATACTATTTTACCGACATTATACTGCCTACGTATACTATCTGAAATTACAATCAGAAACACCATGGTGTCCAAGACTCCATATAATTGATGGTGGAAGAGACACTCAAGGTGGACAAAACTTTCACAGGGGGTCTATTATAACGTAAACGCTGCATTAGGCTTGCACTTCGTCAAATGTAGTGAAAAGCGCAACTATTGGAATATATATTTGAAGTAAAGTAATATTTTTGCTTACCTTACAACATGTCTGTACTAAACCTGTTCGTTTATCGCAAACAAGGTGTATTTATCGCGAATTACAGCGCTTGTTCCGCAAAAATGAAATTACATATTTTGACTGTTTTAGACGGAAAACATGAATTTGACTCGTCGAAATCGTCAACGTACGTCACTGATGGCAGATCCTTTAACATCGCTTATGGAACCGGATCATGTTCTGGCTTCCTCGGAGACGATACATTAACGGTGAGTACGAGCAGATAGCAGGACGATTTACATCTAAAACAAAAATTAGAACGAGTTAAAATTCTACATCTGTGGATTAAGGCTGAGGGTTGTTGAATTTTTTAACGTTTTCCGAATGCGGTATTAAAGTAGCTTATAGTACATCGTTTTATAGGGATAATAATATGTTGAGTTATGTGTTGTGACTTAAAATCTGTTTTCTTTGATAATGTGTCGCCGCCTACGTATCGACGATAGATAGCCTGTTTACTCGCTCGCTATAGAAAGACACATTCAAAAGGTGTTTATTACACAATTTTATCGGGTATTTCTCAAAAATAAAGAAAATAAATACTGGAGCTAGTGGTACGAAGAAAGCGGATTTGGTGTAGAATGTGAACAAGAAACCGAACAGAGTTTCTCATGAACTAATAAACGCAGACTTATGTTTTCAGCTTGAACAAACCGATACCTATTACCTATAAGCCAGGTTTTAAATATCCGCGATTTGAACTAATGTCCACAATGACTTTTAGCTGAAAAATCTGCATTTGACATAATATTCATGAGATTTGTCAAACTATATACTGACAATAAAATATTGTATTAACATTTTAACAAATTATTTTAGTAAATTGTGAAATTTTTCACAAAATTAATTATTACCGCCTAGCATCGTACACTAGAAATTTTTATGCTGAAAATTTAGAGCAATACTGTTTTATTACAATATATTATATTACAATATATAATATAATATAATTATATAATATAATATATAATATATATTATATATATAAATATATCATATATATAATATAATAATATATTATATATTACTATATATAATATATTATATAATAATATATAATATATATATATATAATATATATATTATATATATTATATATATAATATATATAATATAATATATAATATTATATAATATAATATAATAATGTAATTATATTACAATATATAATATTATATTACAATTTATGCTATTTTTTATTATAACTATGCTTGATATTTTGGAGTCCTTAACGCTTTCCCGCATACAGTCACGCAATTGTAACATCGTTACACTGCGACGCGATGCACTGACCGAGTTTGTCGTGTGTTGTTATTCGCTCACCTTGTAAGAGTCCTTAAGGAACTGAGCAACAACCTCTAGATAGAGTAGTGGTTAACCTACAAACGCTCACAGTCAAGCGATCCAGCTAGAATTCGCCACTGCGGCATACGTTTGTCCAATAATGCGTGCATATATTCATGTGGGAAAGGGTTAGGCTTTGCTAAATATTAAGTAGGAACTTATGCTACTTTTAGTACGCTAATGATCCAACAATTTTGCTAAATGAGGACATAATATGTTTAACATAAATTAATCTTAATATTTAAAAAATTTATGCTTGATACTTAAAATTTAAGTATAATATTGCTAAATATAAATAGATTCGTAAGCTTTGTTTTTGTTGTTTAAAATATTTAGCATAGTTATGCTTCAAAATAGTTAGCATTAACCCTTTCCCACAAGAATTAATGGGCTTTTCGTACAACGCTGATTCTTGGTCCTTTGGAATCATATAACGCGAGCGAATAACAATGCACGTGTAAACACACCAAGCAACACCAACTTTGTAAGTACATAGTTTCACAATGTATGCCGTATCAAATTTGAGACACTGCAGAAAACGGTTAATAAGGTTTAATATTAAGCATCAAATTTTGCTAAAAGCTTGCAATGAGCATGTTTAAAATTAAGATAATTACACTAGATTTATTTAGCATAAACCTATGCTAAAATATTCAGAACTGCATTTTCTGTGCACACTGCTGCCGAATAACAATGACCTGTATTCACGAGCTAAGAATATAGTAGCTTGAAATTATAGTGAATTTGCTTGGGGTAAATTGAAAAATTCAGTATAAAGTCATTTTTCTATACACCGCCTTATTTTGGTCTAAATAATTTATCAGAAGCAATCGGACGTTTCACTGCAACAAGAATTTCACTATAAAAACGCTTTCACATAAGCACATTCCACTGTACCGGTACGTAGAGTAGATGATCTTTAACCAATCCTGTCGAGTATGTTAAATAATAAATACGTGTTCATCCGCTCAAACTTTTTGATCAAATTTTGATCACAATTTGATCACAAATTTTGATCAAATTTTGATTAAAATTTGAAATAATCTTTTTTGCATTTTTGGTAAGTTTCAAAGTATAAACATTGTTCATACTTGTCAAGGATATTACTTTAGCCAACCCTCAACGAGATGTATTACTTAACAAAGTTTGAGCTCAAAAAATTTTTATCTCAAATTTTGAAACTTCGCAATTTTCTACTAAAAATCACAATCAAATTTGTATCAAATTATGATCTAATTTTGAGCTCAAAATTTGAGCAAAAAGACTGAACGTGTGAACACGCCTTTTTAAGCTTGACAGTGTGAACACGTTATTAAATTTTGAATATAAGCTTCGAACGCTGAATTAACTAAAGCAGCCATATCCCTACTTGCAGAAAAATTACCCAACACCTTCCAGGAAATGGGAATATAAAATTTTAAGGGAATGTTTTGGATAACGTTTTATGCTGTCGAATGTTTTCAGCTGGGCGACACAAAAGTCCCTCACCAAATTTTCGGTCAAGCTACACATCTTGCCGATTTTTTTGCCGGACAAAAGATGGATGGTATTCTCGGATTGGGATATCAGACAATCGCTGTCGACGGAGTATTGCCACCGGTTCAAAATATGATCAAGCAAAAAATCATAACTGAACCCATCTTTTCAGTCTGGATGAAATCGTAAGTATAATTATGAGGTCATTTTTGTTAGAAAATATTAGTTTTTTCCTTGTTTTAAACAGGTAAGATTTTTGAATGTCTTAACGTTTTGATATTATGAAACCCGTTTGTCTACGAGCGATATCAATAATTACATGTGATTTAAGATATTATAATCGGTATAAAAGACGTAGAACTACAAAATTGCCTCCAATCGAACCAAAAATATATATTTAATTATATCAAAATTTCTAAAAATTTATCGAAACAAAAATAAATTAAGCTTCTGTTTAGAAATCTTTGTGATCGAACTCAATTTGTGCTAAGTCGAAGCTGCCATTAACAGTTCGACATAACTTCGACATGTGCTTTTTACTACTCACCTAGAGAAATCTATAGGTATTTGAAATTTTATACAAAATCTCATTTGTTGAATATAGCAGAAACGATGGCCAAATTTCTGTCAATTCCAGTGCTGTGTTGAAATGCTAAGACAGTCAACAACCAGTAAAAAATAAGCACAGAAGTGTTAGAACTTTAAGTATAAAGCGCTCCTACAAAGGCCAGGACAATTAGCGAATGTACGAAATTCAGACCAACTTCAATGATATGACAAAAAAGTCATTTAAATGCTGTAGTTAGCAAAAACCAAATTTAGCTTTAACTACGCTATATAAAACCAATTAAAACTCGTCTGCTGTATAATAATAATTTGCCAAATTTCGGTACTATTTGGTTTATAGAATATAGTTTTGGGCATTATAACTTACTCGGGGCTTCTGCAAATCTAAAACCTAAATACTATTAGATATTGAATGTGACAGCTAAACATGAGTGGAAAAAATTGTAGGACTGATCTAAAAGGTGATTAGGTATATACTTATAGAGTCTAACTGGGCTTCTTTGAGCGTTTTTCCTATTAGTTTTTATCATTATTTAAATCAATTGGCAATCGGTAGGTGTTTAGATAAACAGCGTCTATGTCATAGTATGTCAATAGTGCTTGTCGAATGTTTTGCATTCACTTTTCGCTCACTGATCTAATGAACAAACACGGATTGTTTTTAAAGGCTGCTCCCTTTTACAATTTTGTGAATGATTTTTAAGGAAATACTTGTTGCTTTTCGATAATAACTATTTCGACAATCATTTTGGTATTTTGTACTAGGCACTCGGGACCTATAATGAGTATGGGCTGTCCGGCTAACATAAGAATACTAATAAAATGCATCATTACTAAAATACAAACTTCAGTCCTGAATAAAAAAACATCATCTGAGTTTATTTTTTTCGGATGGGCAAAACGCAATGCATATCTTCCAGCTTGTTTTATGATTTCGAGGGTGGATGCAGCTGGCACCTCTTCATCTCGACGGGTCTTCGTTTTCGACGTCAACAATTATTTTTCTACTTAGCTTTAACGTTTGAACCCGGTAATGCAAAAAAATTTATGGTGGCGAGGGTGGATACATCTGGCACCTCTTCATCTCGACGGATCTTCGTTTTCGACGTCAACAATTATTTTTCTACTTAGCTTTAACGTTTGAACCCGGTAATGCAAAAAAATTTATGGTTGCGAGGGTGGATGCATCTGGCACCTCTTCATCTCGACGGATCTTCGTTTTCGACGTCAACAATTATTTTTCTACTTAGCTTTAACGTTTGAACCCGGTAATGCAAAAAAATTTATGGTTGCGAGGGTGGATGCATCGGGCACCTCTTCATCTCGACGGATCTTCGTTTTCGACGTCAACAATTATTTTTCTACTTAGCTTTAACGTTTGAACCCGGTAATGCAAAAAAATTTATGGTTGCGAGGGTGGATGCATCTGGCAACTCTTCATCTTGCCGGATCTTCGTTTTCGACGTCTACAATTATTTTTCTACTTAGCTTTAACGTTTAAACCTGGTAATGTAAAAAAATTGATTTGTTCTCACACGTAAATAGGATTACATAATATCATGAGATGGTATTTTTATAAAAACAGTTTTTTAACACTATGACCCATGCGATAAGGAAAATTAATTTTTATGTTTACACGCTCCGAATTAAATATAATAAAGTTTGATGATTGATGCAATTTGGAAGATATACTACCGGCACTTGTGAAGAGAAAGCATCTAATAGTTATACACAATGAATGCTGTATGTGTTTAGAAGAAGGAATAGGTTACACCGGGCGGTTCTCGGGCGGCAGCCACACCACTTTGTCTTAGCTTTAGTGAAAGCCTTACTATGAAACTTAGACTAAGCCTTAGGCTTCAGGGTACCGATATCGGTATACCTTGCTCTTCACTTATTGGGTCAATGTAGAGAGGCTTTCTCTACACAAGTGCCAACATATATTGGGATATTCGAAGAAATACAGAGTTTCAACAATGGTCACTCAGGTAAACTGAGTGAACTAGTTGGCTTGGTAATAATTTTAGAACGCTGTCTGACGGCAAAGTCGGGGGTGAAATAATTTTCGGTGGAGTGGACAAAACCAAATTCACAGGCGACTTTACGTATTTCCCGGTTACCCAGAAGGGTTATTGGCAATTCACAATGGATGGGTAAGTCACTTTGAATTTCTGGATGAACTGGATAATTATTAATATTCAAAATTCTATAAATAAATAGAATTAAATAATAAATTAAAAAAAATAAATAATATTAAATAATTTAATAGTCAACTAACTGGTTTATACAAAAGTATCGACAATGATTGATTTGCCAAAGTAAATCTGCTGGATATAAAGTCGAGGAATAATCCGAAAAAATATCAATTTACAGTAACGCCGAAAACTGGATCTTAACTGATGAACGTATAGCGCATAATCCATCGACAACCACTCCTATATATTTCTCAAGAAATGTATCTGTCTTTTTTCGTTCCGCATTAACGGTAAAATTAGCACACAGAACTCAGTGTAATAATGGAAACCTAAAATGCTAAAACATAAGCTTAATTTCAATCGTTAACAGTTCTAAAAACATTTTATTATCTTCGAGCCAAACAAACTTACTTTTTGTGAAACAGAATTATCAGATTTCTTTGCCCGATGTAATCCAGGTTTCTGCGATATGCGGCGCGAAGTACATTTAATGCGCGCCATTTACAGAACTAATGTACGTACAGATAGTGTTACTTATATTACTGAGCAATAATTACGTATTAAGTAACCATTATAGTATAAAAGAAAAAGGTAATATATATGACAAATCTAAAAAAATACAAGTGTCGACCTAAGAATTGTGTGTCGACCTAACGTGAGTTAGCCGTCGACATAAACAAGCAAAATTGTTCAACTTGACAATGTTCTATTTGATGCACTTTTCATCGTAGGTTTAAGTTGAAGCCTCAAAAAAGTAGCACCATCGGTTTCCTAACGAAATTTTGATCCTAGTGGTGCTTTTGTTTTCAAAATGTACGTTTTAAGGTAGCTGTTTCTAAGACTGAAATAAATGCCAATTCTAAAAATCAATGCATCAAAAACACAAATTTCACTGGACTAAAACAAAATAGACGATTTATAGTAACACAATACAACTGTGACGGCAAACGCAAAGCAAAGCAAAACATCATTTCTAGCTTTGTGGGTTTTTACAAAAAAAATTATGCTGAAATTGTTTAGCTGTAGCTGCCACAAATGTGAAAATATGCGAAAGTGTTGACCTAACCAGAGTATCGACCAAAGCATGAGTTTACTATAAATCTGTGTTCACACGATCCATTTTTTTGCCCTGAATTTGATCAAATTTGTAACTCAAACTTGTAAACGCACTTTTAGCGTATCGTGCAGTTAATCGCATATTAAGCCTACCTGTAACCTTTTACAAAGGTTCTTCTTTTTAGCAAATATAAAGCGCCGTTTCCGCTTTACTCCTCCATATTTTGCTGCAATCCTTTATTCCAATATCGACCTAGAATGTGCAGTCGGTAGGCCGGGCGTTAATCATTTCACCATGATGTCTCACATATGATTCAACGTAGCGTGCAGCGATACACTTGTGTTTACAGTGAGGCGTGCGTTTGCACGTGCGTTGTTATTCGTTCGCCTTGCAAGCTTCATTAAAGAAGTGATCAACTACAGCTCATGGATAGCATAGTTGCTAAAGCATGAGGTTCGCAACCCAACGATACAGGTTCAATTCACAGCTACGGCAAAAGTTTCGCCAACATTGCCCAAATTATAGATTAATTCATGCGGAAAAAGGAAAAATCCGTAGTCCGGCCGGTTACAATTTTCTGCTGTTGACAGTATTGGGCAGCAGTTATGGGTCTTCGCTCGGCCGGTCATAGTCTATAATACGTTTACCTCTGTGTACAAGTGAATTAAGCCACACTGTTGCGACTTTATGATGTATATATAATCACCTATGATCAACATCCAACGATTTTATACCGTCTAGTACCATCTTGTCATATTTATAAGCATATAACATGTATGTTTATTATTAAACAATTATGCGCCAAAGTTTAACGATGTACCCAACAGCGGCCATCGCTCAGCACTAGTACAGCCCTGCTACAGTCTACTTTTAGGCATATGATTGAGCACTTAAGCTGTTTTATTGTACGCCGTGCAAAACCTTCATAAGGAAATTGATTTTTGAACAAAAATGCTGAGGAACCATTTACGACTATTAAAATAGTATCGTACTAAGAGAATCTTCTTGGCAGGCAGCTGTCTATTTGTAGTCTTCCAACAATTAATCCCTCGGTGGGCCGTTAGGACAGATAACTATTGGCTTGCGACGGGTTGAAAATCTTAACGTCCATTCGACGTCCGCACGGTAGACACCAAAACCGACCGTTGCCCTATGCTAGCGTACATACGGTAGCAGGAATGTGAGTTGGTTGTAGCAAAGGTTTAGGTGGTGTTATGGTAGCGCGCACGATTTGCAAGCCAAAGTTCGATTCTCGGCTGATCTATAAATTGCAAAGATCATCAGTTGTAGATTTTTCGCGAGCAATGCGTCATTAACTGTTTAAGTATAAGGAACAGTGCGAGCGTTACAGGTTCGATTCCTCGTAGCACTCTGTAATTCCTCAGTACTTAAAAAAATAATTGATTTGGAGGAAAAAAATAAAAAATTTTTGATAAAAAAAATTTTCCAAATATAAAAAGAAATTCTCTTAAAAAAAAAAACAACAAAAACCAATTAATTTTAAAAAAAAAGAATCAATAACGAAAATCTATCAGGGAAGGCGACTAAACGAACAACCAGATACCAAGCATCCGATACCGGCACATCATTCCTGGAGACCACCCAGACAAGACAAAAGGAAGGCAAACCCGGAACCCAAAAGGACAGGAAATGAAAGAAAAAAAAATAAACTTGTGCATCATTTACGATAAGATACGTGCGCCAGGGTCAAATTATCTCACGCGTCGAACTCAACTAGTTCGGCTAAACTATAGCTTAGCTGGACTACTATGGTACATTTTCATAGCTTAACTAGTCTTAAGGTGACAAACAGGGAGCTTAGCTAAGCTCTGCGTGACAAACGGAGCATCCGGCTGAACTGTCAATTTAGAAATTTTATTCAGTATTGTGCTTAGTGTAGCAGCATTTTGTTCTATAGTATTTTCACACATATTCTAAGTTATATGTTTGTTTTAATATATACAATTAACGTTTTAAGCTGTATGCCTCTTTTGGGGCATTATTTAGATACGTATAGTAAAACGTAATTTTCGCAGACTAAAAATAGTCTCTGGCTTAAGTTATAGGGCTCAGCTGAATGCCTCGTGACAAAAGCACAGTCCGGCTCGACACTAGATGACAAATTCATAGCCTAGCTAGGCTATTCAATATTTTAATAGTCGAGCTGGACTGTATGCGTGACATAGTAGCTAGTCCATTTGAACCGTGACATAATTAGGGCCATGTGCACGCATCTTATTGTAAATTATGCAAAGGAAAAAAACCAAAAAACCCCCAAAAACAGCGGGCTTAGACTCATGGGTCATATAGGGATCTTAGCTCAGGCTAAGACTAAGGCTTAGACCTAGTACGTCGAGAACGGCATAGCATGCATTTCAATTCCGCCACTAAAAGTTACAATGGCTTTATACCTTATCAGATGAGCGTTATCGAAATTTTATTCAATTGATGGAGGTATTAAAGTTATTATAAAGTTTGGAACAAGTGAAGTCGACGGCATAATAATAATTAAAAATACATAAGTATAACCTATAGTAAATATATACCATACAATCGTTAGTTAACTACCATTAGGTTCACAGTTTAGGCGCACAAAGTTTGTCCACTTTGGGAAGAGCGGGGTCGGGTAGGTGGTAACAAGTTTTTTTACACGTTTCATAAACACAATGTCAATTTTTATTCTACTACTATTATTAGTGAGGATTATTAATTAATGAGATAGCAATTACTAATGAGAAAGACTTCTGCTGCAAATTATGCAGGTGTAATTCCCAATATGCTAGCACCATGCTGTGTAAATCTATCGTAGGTCATCTGCATAAGCAAGCGTAAATATTGCTGCAAAATAGCGGATCAGTTCTGCTGCTGTACAATAAAAGCCACAATTATTGCATCAGCAATGTTTTAGCTTGTTTATATTGAGAGTGCAATACAAACCAATCTTACTGTTGCAGCAATGATTTTGGCTTATGTCATTGACGAACTGAGTTTGCAGTAACATAATGCAGTGCAATAATGTTTTAATAACATATGGTTGCTACAATAGCTTACTGTGTGCAATTCGTGCACACACTTCTCTGTGTGAACGATGGATAAGCGGCTTTTTATTAAAAACTCCTAAATCTCCATACCGTTGTCAGTTTCTTTCAGTAGAAATCATGCTCTAAGCCTTTTAAAACTCTAAAACTTTTAAAGGATCACTTATTTTATGGTGAGTCTAAAAGTTTATAGAAACCACTGTCTACTGTGCATCCTAAATGTTTTATCGATGCAGGGGTCGTGCAACTTCCCTAAAATAGTTTTCGCACTATTTCAGCTGACAAATGTAGGTATTTTGTCCTAGAGCATCCGTCGAAGGCACGGCCGACCTCGGGTTCCACCACGGTAGGTACCTATCACAAGTTTTTTTTAACTATAAATCCAATATTTTTGATTCTCTGTTTATTTTTTTCAGTATATAATTGACTGCAGCGTTGAAAAGTCCACACTTCCGGATATGAATTTCATTTTCAACGGACAAAAGTTTGGCGTTCCAGCGACTGACTACATCATTGAAGTTGAGGTTAGAGATGAGGTTTAAAATTTTTTTAAGATATTAATATATATAATTGTCGTAAATATTTAATTCTATTGAAATTTCATAAAATAACACTGAAAATTATCTTTTATAATATTGTTTCTAAATAATTACTCCATATTTTGAACATTTCGAGAAATTAGAATGCCACGAGCTTTGAAATGCTGGCGGCTGTAAAGAACATAATGGAATTTAAATATAAAAGTATATATATATTGAAGCTACACAATATATATAATATATAAAAATACATATTGAACATATGCAATGTAATCTATATTTTATTATATATATATTATATATATATATATATATACATATATATATATATATATATATATATGTATATATTATATATTTTACCTAGACAATGCAAACTGAAGTTTTACACTGCAAAGATATTCTACGCCCAAGTATGGTAAGCAATCAAGCTGTGAATTTTACAGTAAAATAAATAAGTAAAAATAAGCCTGAGTTGTTTTTCTAATGTGTCCCGGGTTATATATACATTGTCAGTGTCCCTTCAAACTGTAGAGGTGTTCTACATATGTGCCTGTGCCAAAATTTTTTGGAGTCACATCATGACCTTCCCCTTAAATAGGAAAAGCATAACTGATATGCCTTCGGGAGCATGATATGTTCGACAAGAACGGGATGTCGTCATTAGACGATTTTTTGGCGTCACATCATGACCTTCCCCTTAAATAGGAAAAGTATAATGCGGCGTTCACGCTATAATGTCCCCAACGTTTGGAACCTCTGTACCCCACACAGTGTCAGACACACTGTTGACAACATGGTGTCTTAGACACCCCATGTTTTTAATAAATTTTTTCAACGGTAGCTAGTTACGCGTATTACCACTTCCTGACAGTGTCAGGCACACCGTGTCTTCTACCTGTTTTATTGACAGTGTTCGGAATTATTTGAGCAATGTTCATATGGGCTAGATACAAATATCGAAGATTTAGGAGAAACTCCACAGGACAGTTCACTAATAAACCGCATTAGTTACAGACCGTGTCCGTTATAGTTAATTCGCGCCAAATTGGTAGCTAAGGGTGTGTACAACACTATCTAGAAAAAATGTAGTAGCTAAGGGTGTGTCGTACACCCTCGGCATTTGATTTACAGTATGGGTATCACCCTGACTGTCTATACGGTAGGGTCGCGACTACAGGGGGTCAAAAGTTCCAAACAGCGGGGACATTATAATATGAACGCCGCATAACTGATATACCTTCGGGAGCATGATATGTTCGACAAGAACGGGATGTCGTCATTAGACGATTTTTTGGCGTCACATCATGACCTTCCCCTTAAATAGGAAAAGTATAACTGATATGCCTTCGGGAGCATGATATGTTCGACAAGAACGGGATGTCGTCATTAGACGATTTTAGTGTAGTCCTTTGAGATGTGGCACGTACAAGAATTTCACCTAGCATTATAAGATGTATACGGAACTGGAGATGGCCAAAATCGGAGGTGTCGAACAAATTCACTAAAGACATTGGCACTGGTAAGCAGGGGCGTCGCAAGCTCTTCAAAAGTGGTGGGCTGCCGCCAAAAAGAGGAGGGGGTGGTCGTTGACATTCATTATGTTATAACACATTCAATTAATTTTGCCAGTTTTCTCTGAAAAAGCCAGATGTCGGACCCCTTTACCGAAAATTCACATAGGCTTTAGCACTGGTAAGCATGGGCGTCGCAAGCTCTTCAATGGGGGTGGGCAGGCCGTAGACATTCATTTTATTATAACCCCATCAGTTCATTTTTCCACGTTTGTCCGCAAAACGTAGGGTGCGCCCTCTTTGCCATTGCCGGTAAGACTGATAATATTCAGGTAGGAACAGTAGGAGCCCGCAGCGTTATAGCTGGGATATTTTAATCATGTTAGCATTTGAATAAATTGCATATGTCTGCTATTTTGAACCCGATGTACGGCGCAGATTAATCATATAATGCGCCCATGAGGGGCCCTAAGATCTAAGGAACGGGTAGCCGCAAAAATGGTAACACATGTTTGACTTGAGAAAACTTCTATACGGTTAAAGGTACCTTTACGGGATTAAACGAGCAACGTTTGTTGGTCATATCATTGTTTTTAATTATTGATTAACTGGTATTTTTAGACTAACCAAGGAAAAGTTTGCCTTCTGGCTATGCAAGGCGGCAATGCAGGATCGATCGACTGGATTCTCGGCGACACGTGGATCCGCGGCTGGTACCATATATTCGATTTCGGAAATGACCGAGTTGGTATAGCCAAGGCCACAAGAAATTAAAAAGATATATACACATGTCTTTATTTGTATCATGCCTGACCGTATTATAATTTGGTCACACAATAACAATAATGGTTGTATATATTTTATATAATGTAATCACTACTGCATAAAGGAAGAGAACGATACATTCATGCATCCTAATGTTTTGTACCTAGTGCGTATTTATATGTTACGCGAATTTTTGGCCTTACATATTCATTTCTGGCGTGAGTCGACCCTTTGATGCAGATGGATTGGTTCCCCCAGTTTTGAGAAGGTCGGTCGGGCAAGCTGATCACCAATAATTGCTCGCTCAAGTAATAATGCTCCTATCTACTCGAAAATTGTTGTTACATACAACATGTCATATATAATAGTGTTACGTGCGACATGTCGTATGTAACTGTGTTATTCACGACATGTATGTAACAAAATTACGTACGACATGTCGTATGTACCTATGTTACATACAATATGTCCTCTGTTATGTCTCCATGTATCTTAGTGTTATGTGAACCGGCACATATATCATCATCTTAATGACATTTAGCGGTAATCGTGCAGATTTATACGAACTGAATACAGTAGGCAAGCGATTAAGTACGAGGTTACAGTACGAGGTATAACACAGCTACACACGACATGTCGCACGTAACTCTGTTACATACGACATTTCGTATGTAACATAGGTACATACGACATGTTGTGTGTAACAAATCTTTCCAAGTAGATAGGCGCATTATTTTGTGAACAAGTAATAAATAGGGAAAACGATCAAATTTAGTATGGCATCTAAGTTGTCGAGTTAAAAATTGGGCTACAGGAAAGTGTCACACTCTCTTTTATTCACAACTGATATGCCATAATTATCAGCTACTATTACTTAATCTATATTTGTAATAAAATTTTAATAGGTCGTATTTTTGCGAATTTTAGACACGATAATCATGAAACAAAATAACCATGAGTAGTAGAAAAAAGGCCGCTTCTGGGACAGATGATTAATTACCTGTCACTTTTTTGGTTTTTTTTGAATAATTAATTACCTGTTAATATATGATGGTACCTGTCAATTTCTTTGGCCAATATGCATGTAAAATAAACACATATACACATATACAGCACATTACATATATATAGACATACATAAGGACAACACATACAAAGATAGAGCAAAATACTGGGCATTTATTCAGGTATATATTGCTGTTCGGGTGATGATTGGACCTCAGGTCTCAGTGTAACGATCCTATTTTTCTGCACGCTGATTCACTTTCTCGTTGCTATGGATAAAGAAAAATCGGCTATATTTTGTCCCGAAGACGAGTTTGATTAACCACTGCTCAAGAACTGCAAGACTTACCCACAAGTGACTTTACAAACAAGTGCAATATTTAAATAACACCAAACGGTAAAAGAATTGGAGACATTCGCTGATCCATTTCAGAGTTATAGTTGTTGTAAATTATATATATATATATGAGTCCTGTGGTTGCTAGTTAACAGGATGCCGTTGCTAGGCAACAGGATAATCTATCTTTGCACGATAAAAATTTTTTTTTGCATAATTTCTGTAACTTTCGAGAGATATTTTGCTAAATATCTGTAGCTAGGTAATCGCTATCTGCGAGTGATGGCCTGTTGTAGATGGCCATTGCCAGCCTATACCCATCCAGCTTGTCGCAGCTCACTTAGCAGTCGACGTACAACTTTAAAAGGGATCATAGTGATTTTCTGCTGAATTATGTTTGCTAGCACCTAAGGTATAACCCAACTATAATAAAAAATATGCTAACATTATGTACGTCACAATACAACTTTGTTTGTTTCAATATGTGTATTAAAGGTAGATTACGCGTGCAGCGATGCCTAATAGAAATGCTTTCGTAAAGCTTAATTAGAATTTACTAACTCTGTACACAGCGGAGTCTGTTAGGTGGTTTACCCAAGGTAATCTGAATGAAAAAAGACACAAAGAATAATATTCAGATTTGTATCAAATAATTTAGTAATGGATACATATGCTTTCCAATAGTCATCCACAGTAATTGTGTGTACTTGAGTAAACTGCACCCATCCTGAAAGAAGCTACGTAAAATTATCGTCACGGTTTGGGTGGATATCTCAGTCGAAAAACTATAGTCACGAGGCAACGGAAACATTATGCGATTATTAATTGTCCAAATCTAACTAAAATATTAAGGTGAGTATCGACACCTCGCTGGCACGTTTGGTTTCAGAGAAATTTAATTTCCACCATGTCTAACTAGCTAATTATTGGCACACTAAAGCCAAAATATAATTAAAAATAGCATTCTAAAGAAATTATGAATGCATAGAAAGATTAAAAGGCGAGTGATATTTCATAGGCAGCGGTAGGTCCTACAAAACTGCCAAATCCCAGTTTAATCAATTATGTATAAGCTGCGGTTACCACAAAGTGGCGCAGCAGCAGTCATACAAATGTTTGATATTACTTTTTATAGAAACCCAAGATTATAATATTTTATCCTTGAGTTAATAACTTCGCATATAAAACATAGATTTATCCACCGTCGACTACAAAGTAGAATACTTTTAATCTAATTCTAATCATATGACATTAACACAAATATGTTGGGCGTAAGAATATGTTAAATTATATCCCAGAAAAAATCTAATTCTACACTTCATATGTAGCAAGCAATTGCTTTTCGACAACTTAGCTTACTCTTTCAAACATTTCACAAAATGAGAAGTATGTCATGTACTAACGGAGCTAAACAATTTTGATGAGTTATAGTTATGGAGGAATAGTATATGATTTAAGTTTATTAGATTTTTAAATACAGAACTATTCAGAAATATTCTACTTCGGGGTAGAATACCGCATCAGTGCACTTAGTATTATCTGTCAGAAAATAATCTCATTCTATATAGCAAACCTCTAAAAATAGGTATGTAAAATTCAAGTGTTTAAACAACTAAAAGGCTATAACTATGATCACTAGACTTGCGTTTAATTGTCATGTTGTTCCGCCATCAAATTAATAATCAAATTTAAAATTCCATTGGCCCATGATACTCCTGCATATAAAAAAATTGCCGGGCTGATAATATACCGGCACCCAGCCAATTGCGCCAGGTCCATATACTCCACCATGATTATTCATTGCGCCCCCAGTGCTTCCGCCATAATTGTACGCCGGCTATGGTATACAATAATTTCCATACGGGTAGAATCTTGGTTGAGGCACTGGATAGCCGCCTTGTGTATAAGCGTTGCGGCCATGACCACGGCCACAATCAATAGAGCCACTTCCACGTATAGTGCCACATGACTGCCCTGGGTGGCCCCTGACGGCACTACCGAAGCCTTAATCGAAAGCAGTAGCTGGGGAGTTCAACGTCATGCTGTTATAGCCCTCATGTGTTCGAGGGTCTCCAAAGTTAACCGAACTATTTGCTGGTACAAAAGGCCCTGAATTCATCATGGGTTGTCTATAGCCCAGAGTTTGAGGGGGGCCCCCCCGCCAAGGACCTCTCCCCCCTTTCCCCCCCCCCCAAAAACGGGAAACCCCCCTCCCCCTTATTGACTTGAGTGCGGTGCCTTAGCAGTTGTTTGCTTTCGCAAACTTGGTTTTTGTTTTCGCACTGGTGACTCAGTGGACGGTGTGTCAACCGTAAATTCGGACCATGTAACTGGTGTCAATGTGGTGCTGTACCGTAGCTTTACGACATTAACCTTTCCCGGCATCTTAGGAGTGGTTTTCGGTGACACTTTTCCTCTTGTACCCAACCTCTTGGAGTATTTACTTTGCCAAAGAATTGGAGACTTAATGGCCGTGGAAATAGCGTCTTGTCGTTTAAGCAGCGGCACCGCCGTTGTACTATCGCTGTCGGTCGAACCAAAATTGAAGCGCTTTACTTCGGCGGCTGCAGATGCCTGAAAAATGATCAATTACCCAAAACGTGTTGGTGGGCAATATTATGGCACGCATATTACCACCGATAGCACCAACTTAAAATGAACTGTGTAATCGATACAATAAAACCCTGAACTCTTACATGAAATATTAAATTTTCAGTCACCATTATTAGCAGATTAACCTTAGATATTAAATTATTACTAAAGGAAGGATAAACAAACAACAAGATGTTTCACGAGGCTGATGGGTATCTAGCTCTTCAAATTATATCAGTTGAAGCTAATTGATTTTGACGCAAGAAGACAAAACACAACGAATTTTTTGCAACAAAAACGTCAAGTGATAGTAGCGTTCACTCACTAGCTAATTACGGGTATTACCAATAACCCGTATTTCGAATGCATCCGTTGCGCATTAACTGAGATTACTTCGGGGCCGCGCAGCAGCTTTGTTTATTAATCTCGAAATTATTCTTCATTATTTTCCAAGCATGATGCTCACCGCTAGTTGTTGGGATCTCGCGCAAGAGGAGGCCTCTGTGTGTTTTTAAACTGTACATTTATTCACTGTATTAGAAGAAACATACTGCTTAATGTTCAGCTGTTAGTTCATTATCGAAATAGGAAACCATAATTGCAAGGAAGGATGGACCAAGTTTCATGAATTATTTAATGTAATGTCTTATATAATTATTATCTCCAAGCGCCATGTATACCATGCGTAAAGATCCTTAGCCTTATCAAGCTCAAGTAATGTTGATAACCCAGTGGCCACAGCGGATCATCTAGCCGACCCGATTTTCCATCGGAAATTGTTTGAAAAGAATGATGTTTTTAATTTCTTTTTCGGGTTTATATATATATATATATATATATATATATATATATATATATATATATAAGAGTGCTCGTAAGGAAACAATATATATTGAAATGTAGCACACACTTACCACTTCTTCAGCTTCCTCCTCTTTAGGCTTTGTTATAAATTCGTTTGTGTTCTTGCTTCGGAAAGACGGATATATAATTGTGTTGCCTTCCATCTGAAATAACTGTAATCGGTTCAAGTTATGGTGCAGTTGAGTTATAAAAAATCATATAAAAATTTGATCATACATAGCCGCGATATACACATGAACTGCCACAATCCATTCATATATATTTAACAGTATTTTATATTGCATAGTGAAGTTAAGTTAGAAAAATTTAACGGCACCAACCTTTGGCTGAGCAGCGCGCTGTTTTTTTATATCTAGAGAAGTACGAAACCTAATCAATTGAACTACTAGAGCCGTAGCAAAAATAATTCAGTTTTTAAGACCTAATCTTGATAAAGATGGTGAAAGAGCATAACTAGCTATGTAGCGAAGCATCTAGTTTACTGTATGTACAGTGTAAGATTGTGCTTTCCAGGTGGAATCGAAGTTCTATATCCACGTCTTCGCTCTCTTTTAGGACCGAGAATTTCGTACTTTATGCATTGAATTACAAGTTTTCTAGAAATTACATAGCAAATTTGAATTTAGTTTATTATTTTTATTTAAGTTTGTAATATCGATAGTTTTGTTTTGTTTTTGGAATATCATGCCCAACGGTAGTTGGAATCTCGCCGAACGAGACGCTTCTGGATAGAAAGTCAGGACCAAGAATATTTGAGCAAAGTAACTATCTCATAAAGCCATTACCTGTATAGCGTGAAAATTTTACAAACTACGTGTTACTAATTTATAGATTATGAGATTTGGACCCCAAATGAATGTGCATTTATTGGTGGTATTAATAACGATAGTACTAACTTTTTCTCTAAAAGATCATCGGTTCGAAGTTAATTTAGAAGCGGCTTTATCGAACTCTAAAGCTACAACTGAATTTTTGTCTGTTTAAATATGGTAAGTTTATGTTATATGTAAGATAACTGAAAGATTTTGAATGTCGGGTTTATATTTTAAGATAATTAGAACACAGTTGTTTGGTCTGAATGATGTGAAATTGTTATTGTAATATTTAATAATATTTGAGAAAATGACGCCAAGAAATTATTTTGTTATTAACTTTCAAACATGTTGGAGTTTGAACAATTATATCACCCCTAGGTGAACCAAAAAGGGTAATTGCAAACATTAAGACCGTAGCGGTACCCAGTGCATGATCTCTCAAATTAATCCTACGTCCTAGCTTGTGGTATATAGAATAGTCGAAATCGTCCAAAAAATTTCACGTGTGTGCATAGCAAACCAACGAACCCAAGATAGGTAATTTTGCGCCATGAAGTCACTTTTAGCACGTCCTGGAAGCTGCCGAGCCATACTTGACAAAGCCCCTAAATGGTACTTTTATAATTAAATTTTGCGTTACTCCTCATTACCTCTTAGATTTTCTGGAAAGTTATTTGCTTTATAGACACATTGACATACATCTAGTCTATAATGATAAAAAAACTTGATAATATACTGCTACTAACCTCATGCTCTTCCGCATAGTCAATAATGTTCAAAATTTCCATATCGGCCACATCGGCTCAGATGTCAGAGTTATCTTTTGTGACTTAGACATAAATGTAAACGATTTGGATCAAGTATTCAGAGCTTCAGGCATTTAGATCTTTGAGGGTCCGGACGTTATATAGTTAGAAATAGGACCGCTTAGTGTGTGGTTCGGGGGCGGGTCGCTAGGCCTCTCGACTTTGCCTAAGGTATAGTCCAAGGCTAATATATAGGAGATACGCCAAAAGTGCGTCACACCCAAAGTGCGTCAGTCATTTTTGTTTCCACAAGTAAAATTTTTATTTCTAAAGATAGATCATTATTATTGGTATCAGAATTAAGCTTGTTGTCAGCTGCATATTTTAGTGTTATTTTTGAATTATTTCGGTTTCTATAAATTTTATTACGCTCAACTGAATTGCTTTTTCGAAAAAAGAAGAAAAAGGTAAGTTCGGTCGTAACGAAATTGTCTTAGCAGTTTTGGTCATATCTTGACCAATTTTTGTGCGATTTCGACAAACTTTTTTTTTATTGGCAGCCCATTGTGTCTTCTATGTCTCCATATAAAATGTTTTTCTTCTAAAAATTGTTATGTTACCTAAAATACCATTTTTAAAAGTACACCCCAAAGTGCGTCAAAATACCTAATGTGCGTCATTTTTTATTTGTTCTGTATTGGTGCATTCTTGTGGTGCCCTAAAGTGCGTCATTTATATTTATATATATTTCGATCCTGAAAATTTCGGATGTTACTATGATTTCAACCATCCGGTGGTAGAGGCACTGCAGGCGAATATCACTTTAGTGGGTTGAATATAGGCATGGCGATATAGACTGTGACTGTATAAAATATAGGCTGGGCATCCTAAGCCTAAATACTCGACGCTTCAATGAACCCTGTGTATCACTAAGCTAAGTTAACCAATTGTCTCAATCGTTTAGCTTACGTATAACATTTAGGCTTTAAGTCGTATATAACGGAATGCAAGTTAATCTTTAATTATACATAGATGAGGCGTACTGTTTTGCTGTTGAATCTTTATCTCTTTGGAATTAAAACTACGTTTAGTAGGGTGACTTTACTAAAAATAACATTGTTTTGTAATGATATTGTCTGTATTTGATGAGCTGAGTACGGTTCGGCACGAAAATTTTTTCCCTTTTCACACCAACCAAAATATTTATCACAACAACACTGCGTCATTTTTTGCCTCCTATTCTTTCTTGTGTACAAGTTTCCCCGGTCGGACTCATCTTGCATAAAGACCAACCTGGTTAAGTGCTATATTTATACGATCAGCAAGATGGTTAAAGTCAAGCAGCTATCTCGAGATGTGGTAAAACGCCTCATGTACAAAACAGTACGGTAAACATTTGCCAGAAATTCAATGGATACACTGCACGGATTGCGAGAAATGGCAGCATGAAAATTGTGGCGGAGTATCCGCAAAGTGATACTTTTTTGTCCTAACTGTTCAGCTTGAATTCCCTTTAAAGGTTAACATTCTTATATGCTATTGCGGTATTTGTTTCAATTCCATATTTGTCACTGCATTTTATTTTTGGGACTTTCAGTCAAAAATTCAACATTTTTCAGTTTTTATTTTTGCCATTTTATGCGTCATTTACCTTAATATGTGTGCACCTAGGGCCGGATTCTGTCACAGAGACCACTCCAGACCGTGTCATAAACGTACGCCTTGGCATAGTCGAGTTCGGCCCGTGCTGAATAACACAGCCTAGCTAGTTTAGTACGAACGTACAGGCTGGTCTCGGCCCTATATAATGTTCCCATAGTCCGCATCGGTTGTGCAAAAATATTTATTTAGCCGACACAACCCGGGATCTTTCTTTTCCAAAAATTTAAACGACAATCAGCCAGCAAGTACGAACCGTGGTACACGTTACTTTAGGTGACTTAAAAGCGCCAGGTTTTATTCTTTATTTTATGTCATACTGTTCTGTAGTTAGCTAAACTAGTAACGCGTTCCGTTTTTTGGCGGCTTTTCAAAGAGTCGGGACTGGCCTGTGTGAAAATTTTAGGGCCGAGCTCGGCTGTTAGCTACGTTTTACAAGAGCCTAGAGCGGCCCTAAAAATGTCACAATGGCAAGAACCGATTAGTCAAAACCGACCCTAGAACCGCGGTAGGCCGTGACAAAACACGGCCCTAGGTGCATACATTTAAGGTAAATGCCGAATTACAGGCTCTCCAAAACCTACTATAGGTTATTTTTGTAAATAAGATTGGATAATATCGAACTGACAAGATCTGCATACGGCATGCTGGAAACAATGTCTTCCTAGTGGAAAAAACATACAAGTCATATTAAGGGACTTTTATAAGAGTTGGACATGTTATGATTCTTTCAACTGAAATTTCAATACGATGCGTGATACTAGGACTTGATATATTCTTCTGACGCAGAATAGGAAATGATTGACGCACATTAAGATTGGGGTAACGCACATTAGGGTAGATGTCCTAATGTGCGTCAAAGAAAGATTCCCCCAAGCTTTTGATCAGTTTGTTGGCCAAAGTACTAGGCACGGGAGATATTTTTTGAAGGATAACAGAAAAGTGTCCGAGGAAGTAGCAGTTCAAATTTTGCGCATAAAACCCTACTTACTAAGCTAATATTTTAGCTGAAGTTTGAACTATTTTTTTTTCATTTTTTTCCTGCTTTTTTTCTGACGCACTTTAGGCGCATCTCCTATAAGTGACAAAGCTTAAGCAAAGGCATAGACTAAATATATACAGAACGGCACGGCCTATATTTGTCTCCGGCCCTTCAAAGTGACATTGGCATATTGCTTATTGCTCAGTCAGTATATTTCAACGCAAACAGTGGTTGTAATTTCTTTTCTCCAAATCTAATAAAATATCTTACTTTGTCATTGCAACTTATGCCCGCCCACAAAAATAAGTTCGAAAATCAGATTGTGAAGAAAAACCAACCATCCGAGCTGAAAATCTAGTTTTTGTTTGTTTTTTTTGTAGTGTCGAACGGACCCTTCCCCTACTACGTTGAATTTTAAGACCAAATAGAATAAATACAAAACTATACCGTTCCTAGTCAAAGTTGGGTTGTATACCCTAGGCCCATGCAGACCTTAATTCCAATTGTGTTATTTTCTTTCGCTGTAACTAGTGACGGAAGCCATTATTACTAACTTTGGTATGTGAGTTGCGAATGCTATGCCACATGCACAACTGAAGTGTTCACCCTAAATAGCCACATTGCGCGAGACTCAGGGTTCAAAACATAGCTAATGAATTTTTATTGATGGGGTAGAGGTATCTTCAACTACATAGCTAGTAATGCTCTTTCATCATCTTTATCAACATTAGGTCTTAAAAACTGAATTATTTTTGCTACGGCTCTAGTAGTTCAATTGATTAGGTTTCGTACTTCTCTAGATATAAAAAAACAGCGCGCTGCTCAGCCAACTGTTGGTGCCGTTAAACTTTTCTAACTTAACTTCACTATGCAATATAAAATACTGTTAAATATATATGAATGGATTGTGGCAGTTCATGTGTATATCGCGGCTATGTAAGATCAAATTTTTATATGATTTTTTATAACTCAACTTCACCATAACTTGAACCGAATATAGTTATTTCAGATGGAAGGCAACACAATTATATATCCGTCTTTCCGAAACAAGACCACAAACAAATTTATAACAAGCCTAAAGAGGAGGAAGCTGAAGAAGTGGTAAGTGTGTGCTACATTTCAATATATATTGTTTCCTTACGAACACTCTTATATATATATAAACCCGAAAAAGAAAACTTAAAAACATCATTCTTTTCAAACAATTTCCGATGGAAAATCGGGTCGGCTAGATGATCCGCTGTGGCCACTGGGTTATCAACATTACTTGAGCTTGATAAGGCTAAGGATCTTTACGCATGGTATACATGGCGCTTGGAGATAATAATTATATAAGACATTACATTAAATAATTCATGAAACTTGGTCCATCCTTCCTTGAAATTATGGTTTCCTATTTCGATAATGAACTAACAGCTGAACATTAAGCAGTATGTTTCTTCTAATACAGTTAATAAATGTACAGTTTAAAAACACACAGGGGCCTCCTCTTGCGCGAGATCCCGACAACTAGTGGTGAGCATCATGCTTGGAATATAATGAAGAATAATTCCGAGATTAATAAACAAAGCTGCTGAGCGGCCCCGAAGTAATCTCAGTTAATGCGCAACGGATACATTCGAAATACGGGTTATTGGTAATACCCGTAATTAGCTAGTGAGTGAACGCTACTATCACTTCGTCACGCGAATTCGTCTATGAGCGCGGGGCATGGTGATTCGGTGAAGCTCCCTAAGTTGGAAATTAAGAAATTTTCGAGGTATCCTTTGAAATGGGACGAGTTTTGGGACAGTTTTTCGTCCACTATCCACGACCACTCCGAGCTCTCGTTAGTCGACAAACTCAAATATTTGCGGGGGTTTTTGGCGGGGGGTGCCCTGCGGGTGGTGGATCGGTACCGCCTAACGGCGGAAAATTACTCAGTCGTCGTCGATGTGTTGACGGAGCGCTATAGCAACAAACAGTTAGCCATTTTTCTCAGTTTGAGGCTATGTTAG
>JASANE010019123.1:0-84579 GCA_030248225.1 Trileptium ribeirensis
TGTTCTTCGTTCGAGTTATGTATGCTCCTAATTGACCCTAATAATATCCCCGTACCCCCGCATTTGACCTACATAATCCCCGCTCATTAATCACTCCGCAAAGACTATCCCCCGCATTTGACCTAGATATCCCCCGCTTCGAGTGGAGGGCTCCAAAGCAGCTTTTTTCTTCTACTACGCTTAGATGTCTAAACGGCGAAAAGCATCGTGCGGGCTTTTGTAATGTCCCGGATCGACTACTTCAACGCATTGTACTGCGGCTTGGCCACGACAAAATTTACAACCGGTTCGTCCTTTACTACATAATGCGGCCAGAATTGTTTCTGGCACGCGACGATGCGAACACATAAGTCCTGTGCTGCTTGAGCTACACTGGTTGGCGCTTGAGCAGCGAATTCGATACAAAGTACTCCTGCTGGTTCACAAAGCTCTGGCGTCAAACAGCTCTGCATACGTTGCTGAAATGTTGCACCTATCAACTGCAACTCACTTAGCCAATGAAAGATTATTGCGCGTTAACGTTACATGGAATGACAGTTTCGGGATCATCAGCCAGTCCTCATGGAGTAGATTACCATATAGGCTTCGGGACAGTGATTTAAACGTTACTGAATTTAAGTCTATTAGACTTTAAAGTTAAAGACGTTTCTGTTTCCGCAGATCTTGCCTTCATAATTTCAAAAATTGTGTTATTGTTATTGATTGTTATATCGTATGAAGCGCTTTTGCAACGCTATCAGCGAAACGGGCGCTTTATAAATGCCTTATCATTATTATATAAAATCGAAGTTCCGGTTCCGCTTACTCACTGGTGTATTGGGACAGGGAATTACGTCCCGATGTCGGATGCTCCTCATCTCTCTTCCCGCGGCTCAATAAAGGCACTGGAAATTGTTGATAACACTATCAAAAAACTAAACTGGAGAGAATTTGGTTACAAAAAAACTGGAAAAATATGTTTATAAAATTTCAAAATGCATTGTGGGTTGCCATATGCCGAAGCAATACGTGTCATTTTTATGCAAAGCTCAAACAGTCTGTGCGTATAAAACACGAAATCATGAACTATATATTCACAATGAGCAGATTCCAATGTAATGAAACAAAATCAAACATTAAACTCCTTAACTTATCCTGTAAAACGTGACAAATACATTCAGTATGAATTTCTGGTCAAGACACTGAAGGTATTGTGGTTTGTCTTCAGCTTATGTAAACAAAACAAAGTCAAGTGAATACTCGTAGCAGCGGTTTTACCCATTCTGAAAGCTTCGGTCTATGTTCGAATTGCGGTGCAACCCGATGTTCAAATCGCATTAAGAATCGTTTTTCCAACAGAAGTACTGAGACGTGGAACTCTTAAACTCGAACACTACACAATTCGTATTTCATAATACTGCAAGCTTGTTTTATCTAGTTGGCTTTAAGAACCAGATAGTGGTCTGCTAAATTTTGTAAATGAGTATAAATTGGAGAAAGCGTACTGTACGAGCAGCGCTGCCAGAAACTGCGTCCTTGATAATGGGTTGTATTTTCTACAGTTCAGTTTTCATTTAAAACCGAATAAAACAAGCATTTCATGTTTCCTTCTGAATCACTTGTAAAACAAACGTATGTCTAGTAAAGGGAGATGATTGGAGACAGAGCGAAGTTGTCTAATCAACGCTCCATGACAAACAAATTCAATTTGACGCAGCTTACGCAAGGCTATTTAATGGAAATTATTCTGTTGCTCTGGTCGAATAAAAAACAGCATCTTGGTTGACAAATAAATATTATTAGCTTCCTCAACATCTTCAAATTTTCAGAGAGGTAACAATGTCGTCCCAATACTTTAACGTTTATTGTAAAATTTTTTTAAAGTATTTTAATCCGGATTGCTGTTTCCGCTCCGGTAAATTTAGGTCCCGGGTATTTCCTGGGATACTCCTGCTGCAGTTTCAATAATTCACTTTTCAATTGCTGTTATGACATTTTTAATTAACGATGCTGAGATAAATATTGTCGGCAGTTCATGTGTACGTGCGTTATCTAGGCTAAATTATTTGTCAATATAATCTAAAAATATTTTGCGGTGTAGATCGCTATACACCTAGCTATTTCATTAACTTCGTCGTTTACGTCAATGTAGTCGAATGTATATTTTATGCCTGTCAGGGGTTAAATAAGCTACAAGGGGATTTCCCTTCCCAACCAATCCCAGATTTCCCAAAACCAAAAATTTTAGGGTTTCCTCCATTTTATTATATGTCGCACATCCCAGCAGTTTTCCTAAATCCTAGATTTCGTTGTTTTTCTTTAAAGGCTATGCTAATCTGTGCTGGGCGGGCACTACGCTACTAGTGTTGGGGCTGGTGCCTTTTTCACCACCATTTTTATTTTTCCTTTCAATAAAGGCCGCCTCACGCCGCCTTGGTATTCCCTGTCGTCCTGGACATGGTATATATTGCGTAATATAGCGTATATATGTGTATATTTTATATATAAAATAACCTTCGCTATGTATTTTTCTAGCTTAAATAAAATTAATTATATTATTACGTATTTATAAAATCCCTTTAAATAACCCTACTCTTCCCCAACCTAAATTAAATATACTCAAATCACCCAAAACACACTTTTTCATCCTCTCTACCCTTTTTCCTAAAATATATACCTCTCCCACCTTTTCTTTTACCCTACCCAAACTCCATTTTTTTCCTTTTTCCCATTTTTCTACTAAAATTGAAACTACCTTCTCTCTCCCAATACCTAACCAATACCCTCCAAAATTCAATATCCTCTTCCCCTCACCCCATCTATTAATATATATAAAACTCCCATTTCCCTTCCTACTTTTTCCCATAAACCCCTCCTTTCCCAAGATCACCATTTTTCCTCTTTTTCCTGATTTCTTCTAATACCTCTAACTTCCCCAATACCCCACCAATAACTACCATCTTTTTATATCCTTTTTCCCTTTACTAATCTAACCCCATATTTACCCTACACCCTTCCGTTTTTCTATTTTTCGATAAAATTTCATTTTTATAAATCTTCACTTTTTCCCCATTTTTCAAATATCTCCTATTTCCCCAAAACCTTACCAACCCATCCCAAATTCTAATATGCTTTACCCCTTATGCCCACTCACATTATATCTACCCCACCTCTTTCTCCTCCTTTTTTTTCTTTAAATTTCTATTTTCCAAAATTCCTATTTTTCTCCTGTTTTAACATTTTTCAAACCTCTACCATTCCCTTAAAACTTAACCCACCTTTACCACATTCCCAATACAAACACCCCTATCCCACCGCTACAACATACTAAAATTTTACCCTTTAATTCCCCCTACATCCCCCATACTACCTCCCCTCCCTTGCTCCAATAATTTTAAAAATTATTTTAAATTTATTATTAATAATATAATAATTTAATAAATAAATTTCCTTCTAAAAAGTTCTAGAAGGGACTTTCTTATGGTGTCATGCAACTTGTTTATCAGTGTGTATTTTATCAGTCAGTCGGTAGAGAGGAATGAGTTGGTCGGTGGTGTTGTAGAAGTTATGCAGGAGTGGCAGATAATAGTTTTGTTATCAATGCTTTAATAGTCTTTGCTTTTGAGCGATAAATGAGATAGCTAGTGTATAGTTCCTTTTTTCGAAGAACGCCACATCTTGGCGTTACATAGAATAGGGTTGTGCCTGGGATTACTGCGATAATCATTTTCGGCCGGTACATGTTATGTCACATATAATTTCATGCGCCTGATAAGAATACCGGTATGACGTCTGTTGAAAATGGCATATGTTAAAATGATCTTATCGGCATGTTTTGTACTGCTAGTTCTTCTCACATTTGAATTAAAATCTTCTAAATTTTTTATTCAGTGCACACTATGGAGTTCGGAAAGACGTATCAACAAATTAGCGTTATCGCAAGGTGCCGGAACACGGTGGTTTAGTAGCTCATGAGCTCAATGAATGCTTCGATGGTACACCGAGTCCGACGCTTATGTCGTGTTAAGTGCTTTTTTATGTATATACTTGTGGTAACTCAGTAACGGTTTAACGAGAGTACTGGAGTAAGACCGGTGTTATATTTTTGGTATTATTTATGAAGCATGCTGGAAGCGCTGGTATAAACCAAGAGCTAAAGTTGGTTACATGCTAGAGAATAAGATCCGTGAAGATCTAGCGCGATCGTTCACGAACCATTTCGGTGTTTAAACCTTGCTCTGTTGCGCTCCGGCACTGTAGTGATATAAATAAACTGTATAACGCGAACGGGTATTGATCGAATTCAAGAGCGTAATAATATAATAACACCTGATCCGAGCCGATACCATTAGTGTGATTCACTAAGTTACCCCTTGGATTGAAACGCTACCCTTGGAACACTACCGATTTACTGGTACGCCAGACCACGGATGCGCGCAAACCAGTGGCTGGAAGGACTAAGTATTTGGTGGCCTAATTAAACTAATCGAGTGTAGACATTGTGTGTTATAGTGAGCCTTGGGGGTCGGAGCGTCGCGTAAGCACGAATAGAACGGCAAAGCAAAGACAACAAGCCTTAAAAAGCTCCGACATGGTGGCTATGACGAGGCCAGAGTCGATGCTGTGAAGATTGAAGATCCTGCGGGTTACGATTGCTGGATTGATTAGTGGTTAGCGGCGGTGTAATTTTGTTGCTTAGCGTTTTTATAGAGTGCGTTCTCAGCACGGAATAGTGATATTGTAAAGTTTGAGTAAAGCTGCCGAGCATGGATGATACGGCTGTATATCTGCCGCCCGACGATACTGTCCAGTGGACGATGGGAATTGATGACACCAGTACGCCGTTACCGACGGCTACGGATGATCCAGCTACTTTGCGGGACGAAACTCCGTTGACCCCGTTGGAAGCAACACTGCGTCGGGTAGAGGTAAGTATGATAAATAAATATGATGAAATTACAAATTTGGTCCGCGATGCCGCATATGATACCGCTGAGCGCGAACGTAGGCTTCAAAGCTTGATAACTCGTCAAACGAGTGACTTAAATTATAAAGTGCGTGAAATACGGGGCAACTTGGATTAGTTACGGGATTCGATAGGTATGACTCCCATGTCTCCGTCGTTATCTGACGCGAGGATAGAAGATTCTGTGTATGTGGATGCTACTGTCGTAGAAGCGGATACCAGGCCGAAAACACGTACAGGATTTACGTCCACTTATCCAGTGATAGATCCTGTTAGGGCTGAACCGATTCCTGTTGCGAAGCCGTTGCTGGTTGCTCCAGTGACGTCTGCTGATATTCCGTCAGTGTCCAATGGAGTTGTGTCTGCGCCGAATGTGGTGTCCGCGCGTGTGCCTGCGACTGTTCCCGTTACGTCAGCCCCAGTTAGGAATATCGCTGTTTCGATCAGCGATACTAGGACTGTAGTGACTACGACGACTTCTGTAGCGTGTACCCAAAAATTTCCGACATGGTGGTATTGCTGTTTCGATCAGCGATACTAGGACTGTAGTGACCTTGACGACTTCTGTAGCGTGTACCCAAAAAGTTTCGACATGTACCCAATCAAGTACTAACGTAGTCGCTTCTGCACCGATGGTCTCAACCACCCCGGTTATGCCGCCGATGGTAGTGAATGTGCCACGTACAAAAGAACCAGTTAATATTGGGAAGTATGACGGCACTACGGACTTTGTTACTTATTATCGTCGACTGGAAACTGAGTGTGAGTTAGCAGATGTAAGTGATGCTAACGAAAACTTTCGCCTTTTGCGTAAAAAACTGACGGACGCCGCTCGGGATTTCGTTGAATTGTTAATGGCGGATTCAAATGCACCAACTACTTATGAGGACTTAGTGCACCATTTCTGTGAGCGATTTGCCGATAGTCGCGAATTTGTATATGAAATACATCGGTTTCAACAGATGACCCAGTCAAGGTTCGGTAACAGATTTTGCCGATAAGCTAGCGTTGCAGTGGCATAAGCAAATAGTCCCGTTGAAACTTGGTGATCAGCATGCAGCGAACCTATTGCGTAACACGTTTTTGCGTGAAATGCGGCGTGGATTGCGTTCACGCTTCATTCACGGTGACCAGTGGTCTTTTCATGAATTAAAGCGTAGGGCTGTACAAATAGAGCGTATATACGGAAAATTTTTATCCGGAACAGATGATGATAGAGCCTCGCCGCGGTCATTGAATAGGCCAGCTCCTCAACGATTTTGGGGACCGAGTAGGAACTCCCACGTTAATAGCGGCGCAGTACCACGAAGGAATTATAGTCCGCAAGTTCCCATGCGACTGAGTAACGGGAATCGTAGTAACGATGTAAGAAATAGCCGAGTTGTCGAACGCACTTCAGCTGCTTTGCTGGTGTGTTATGATTGTGGTGCCACAGGGCACGTTCGTTCGCGATGCCCATATCGTGATATACCTCTGATTCAACAAGAACGTGGCGTAACGAGGGAAGTTCCCGCACGGTCGTCGCCGATTCGACGCGTGTCTAATAATAATGTGTTGCGGAATCAAGCGCCTAGGGAACTGTGGACATGTTACGTGTGTGGTCAACAGGGTCGTTTGCCGGGATTGTCGGCAACGTTCGGTGAATGTGGAAAAGCAGTTAGCGGGCGAGTACCGACGTGGCCCTGAGGCGCGATCAGACCCTAAGGCAGTACAGTCAGTTAGGTTGGATGCATTGGATAATTGGGTGCATAACATGGAACGTTATATGAACGGGTGTATGAACGATATACTGACACATTTGAAGTCGGCTAGTGTCGTAAGTTCCAGTAGGAATGCGGGTGGACTGGACACGGTGTCGCGCATAATTCGCCTGGGAATTCACGTGGTCAGGTTAGGATGGAAAAAGTTTCTGAATTAGCGTTTGAGGAAAATTCGGAACTACCAAATAATACGCAGGTTTCGTTGACCCCGATGGAAACGCTGGCACGTCCTGCTAAATCATGTTTCTATGTGGACGTACGAACTGACTCGTACAAATTACGCGGGTTAGTGGATACCAGAGCTCAAATGACCATCACGCTTCAAGAAGTTACCGAAAAACGCTTCACCCGATATAAGTTGATTTCGGAAGTTTTTCAAGTATTCGCGTTCGATGGTTCCCCAGCTAGTAAGACATTGGAATGGTTCGAAGCCCTCATACATTTTGGGGACCAATCCAAATACGTGCAGATTCATGTTGTACCAGATATGCCGGTCGAGATTGTCATCGGAGATGACATGTTGCGGAAATTCGAAGCAACGATCGATTACCAAAGAATGAGAATTCTGGCTGGTGATCAACCTGTGCGTTCATGGTCTCTGGTTCAACGTAAGGAAGTAATGACTCAGGAGGCTGACCCGAAAGATTTGTTGTCATCTGAGAAACTGACGGAAGTGCCTATAGGAGCCTTCCACGTATGACATGTGTCCGTGGATGTAGAAATCCCACAGAGTGTACAAAGTTGGTGCCATGCAGCATCAATACTGCTGATTATAATGGACAGAGTGTGATGGTGGAATCCGACGCGAACACTCAGTTTGCACGCCCAATCATGTGCCCGAACGCCGTTGTAGAAGTTCAGGAAAATATGGTTTGGGTGCCTGTTACCAACCTAGAACCGAAAGCGTATAAGTTGAGAGCGGATGACGTTATGTCACACGTTACTGAAATTGGGGACATTGTCAGCAGCTACAGTGTTACGTCCACAGAAAAACCAGCGATAAGCAATATCGACTATTCGAAGCTGGTTACCAATAAGACTCAAATTCGCGCGAAAGAAGCTAGTGGAACGTGATCTAAACGACTGTTTTGCTATGGTGAATGCTAAAGAACCAGTAGTAATACGGGAAGTGAATCTTTTGAAGATCGTAAGTGTAGTCACGCGGAATTCTAATCCATCAGATGATGAGGAAAACAAAATTAACGATCCACAACCAGGTCCCAGTGGAATACAGTTAGACTCTGTCTGTCCCGTAGTGGAACTTGATCTAAATGACTATTTTGCTATTGAACTGCCATGGAAAGCGGATGAAATTCGACGCGCACAATCGGTGGACCCGTTTACACGAAGAATAATTCGTTTTCTTGAGGACCAAGAACTAGATCCTGAGTTAAGTTGAACATCTGCAAAGGCAGCTCCTGCTAAAGGAAGATAGGTTCCATGTCCGACATGGTATTTTGTACTACGTAAGTAGGAAACGTAGACCTGTTCGCGCGGAAGCGTGCGAATTTCGTTTGGTACTACCAGAGGAATTTCGAGTAGTTGTGATGTAACAGGCTCAGACGACTCAATATGCAGGTCATGTATTATACAATCGAGCTTTGGCTAAGCTCGAACGGAAATTGTATGGGGTCACAATGAAGAAACACCTTGAAGCGTATATTAACGCATGTGTCCCTTGTGCTCGATTTAAACCTGGTCCACATCGACGTGGACCTTTGCAACCAATACCCGCGATGGCACCAGTTCTTATGGTAGGCGTAGACGTGGTAGGTCCGTTACCTGTTACGCGTTCTGGGTGCAAGTATATAGTTAACTTTATTGACTATTTTACAAAGTGGCCAGAGGCTCTCTCAACGTCAGACCAAACGGCCGTGACTATTGTTAATTTATTACTGAACGAGATAGTACCCCGACACGAAGTACCGCGTGTCATTTTGTCTGACCAAGGACAAGCATTTACGTCTGAATTGTTTACATCAGAGGCAGCCAAGTTAGGAAGCCGAACGGTGTTTTCCACACAGTACCATCATCAGTGTAATGGTTTGGTTTAACGGTGGAACCAAACGTTAATGGATATGATAAAGCCACTTACTGAATTGGAGCCTGATAACTGGGACACTTATGTCGAAGGCGCACTTTTTGCGTACCGGACTACGGTACAAGTGTCGACGGGTCAAACCCCGTTTTTCCTGATGCATGGTCGTGACCCCGATTTACCTGGAGAAAACCCGTTGTTATCCACAGCGGAAGGTGGAAGTACTGACCAACACTTTCAAAAGCTGTTGGACACGTTGACTAGCACTTGGAAGGAAGCCAGTAAGTCCGTACGTTTGGCCAAACACCATCCTAAACTTAGTATTAAAAATTCTATTAATCTAACAAGAGCCCGCGCTACATCGTTAACGGAAGAAATTGCAGTGGCTTTTTTAATCGTCTTCAACGCAGCTTGGTCGCGGGAGACATTAAACAATTCGGTATTCAATTATGACGAAACTGGATTTGTAGATGACGGCGGGAAGGTGAAAGTATACGGACGGCGACGTGAATTGACGCACAGAAACACAGCGTCATCCAAGGTTTCCTATTCTGTTATGTGGGCAGCGTCTGCTAATGGTATTGTCACGGGCAAAAGGCAAACGGGTTGGTACTACTCAGTTCACCGTTCCTTCTAGCTGGACTGAGCGCGGCCCAAGCGGTGAGCCGATTTGCCAGTGCTGCTATTGCCGTCGAACGGGGATGGTCGGAATGGGCTCTGAAAGTGGTTGGTTTGAGTATAATAGCTTCGAGCGTTGGTTCAACACATTTCTTCCTCACGCTCTTCATTTGGAGCCTCAAATGCCTAAGTTAATAATCGGAGACAATCTCAACTCTCATTACAATCCAAATGTCATTGCTGCGTGCAAGGAAAATAATATCCGGTTTGTTTTCCTTCCTGCCAATTCGACACATCGCCTCCAGCCATTAGACGTTGTGGTTTACGGCCCCATGAAAAGCAAATGGAGAGAGGCACTAAGGCATTATAAGCGACATGCAACAACTCAAACGTTGCTTAGAACAGAGTTTGACCGTGTGCTGTCGGTTGCTTTCCACGACTGGCAAGACTATCTGACCAACAAATTTGTCTCTGGTTTCAAAGAGAATCTCTCAAGGAACGTGCAGGAAGGGTTTTCCAGCATAGGATTCGCCCCGCTAAGTCTTCAAAAATTACTCAGCAAAGTGACCACAGCTGCAAACACACAGACTGATATCCCAGCTGATCACTTCAACGAGGCGGTTGTAGGTCTTATTCAAAGTGTTCATACGCCGGCTAGCACCACTGCCAGAAAAAAACTTTGATGCGTGCCACGCCTCCAGGTGATCCGGTTAAGGTGGCAGAACTGCCGGCTAAACGGCGGAAGCAAAGCCCTCTTGCAATCACAAGTGTACAACCACAAGCATCATCTTCTACAGCTCACTGTGACTCAAATCACCCTGGCGCGCTTCTGAACTGGTGCGAGCTGGAGCTCTCCTCTTCCAAGTTGAGAGACAAAGGATGGTTTTTATTTAGAGAAAACGACGATGTGCCAATTGGCCGTGTCGTTAAAGTTCTGGGCACTCAGCTACACGTTGATGCGTTAAAACCTGCTGAAAAACAGTCTTTCAAATTAGCAGTCGGCAGCGTAGGGTTTGATTTCAGGGATATGATGGTGGGTCAGATAATCGTAAACAGAAATGCCGTTCTCGCTCAATTCAAAAACACTGCACTAAGTGGCGAGCGCAACGTAGTATTAAAAGGCCCGTCTGCGCACATTTTTACGGCGACTAAGGAAGCCATGACTGAAATCGCATGGCTTCAATCTGATCTGCTACCTCCGCTTACTGCGCGTGTATCTCAAAATGACTGTGCTCCACAGCCTAGCAGCGACTGTACTGGCAATCGTGCAATTAGGGCGTCAAGAAGCCGAAGTACAGAAGACCCGTTTTTTTCTAAAATCAACAGTGTCACAGAACTGAGGACTGGACAATATGTCGTAGCCAAATTCGTCGAACAGCATACTAATAAATGTGCTTGGTTTCTAGCAAATGTCATTGACAAAGATCATAGCGATGAAACTGTTTCGCTTCAATATATGCGCAAAGATCAGGCTCGCAAGGCTCAAAAAATGGATGGCCACCGTTATTTCGAATGGCCATCGGTAGATGACATCGATCCAAAAGTTCCATTAGTCAATTTGCTCACCACTATTAACTGGAAATCGATCAGTCATCACGCAAACTCGTATACGGCGTCACTGAAGAAGAGTGCGATAAGTTCGAGCGTTTGCTGGCTCAGCAGCTTGTCAGCGCTCATGCAGTGTAATTATTAACGATAAAAAGTTAAGCAGCAATAAACCAACCATCACAACAACCAACAGCAACACTCTCACCACAACCAACAACAACAATGTTACCACAACAAAGTACAACACCGACACAACCGCCAACAATAACACCGGCACCACCGCCAACAACAACACTGACACCACCGCCAACAACAACACCGACACCACCGCCAACAATAACACCGACACCACCGCCAACAATAACACCGACACAACCGCCAACAACACCGACACCACTGCCAACAACACCGACATCACCGCCAACAATAAAACCGACACTACCGACAACAGCAACATCGGCATCACCGCCAGCAACAAAGGTAACAGATTGGTTTTTGGTAATTTTGTGTATTATTTCGTGCTCTTCTTGCCTTTCAAAAACGGTCAAACCAGTCGCACACTACTCAAGGCAACCCGCTCTTCAAAACTGCGCAACTCACCCTACAACAGTTGCTCTGAGATGTGCATCACTGCCAACTCAAATGGAGAGTTTTTAATTTTTTGTACATTATTTTAATTTTTGCTAGTTTACGTCAAATTCGTTAGTATATATGGACTAAATTATGTACTGCTTTTAATTTTTTTTTTGTTGTTAATTGCTTTTTAATGTTAGAAAGCCATTCAAGCGTTTATTACTCAAAATTTGAACAAAATATGTTTGCGCCAAGTTGCCCTTATTTTTGTAATATCTCTGCACTTTTCTATTTGTCCTGTGTGCATGCGCCAAGTTACACTAGGTGGTAACTTGGCTCGTCTAACTTGGCGCAACAACTTTTTACTATATAAACGGTTGCACTGGTTACAGTATAGCGGCAGTGTTGCGCCAAGTTACCCTTGTGTATTTCCATATTCTAAAACGTAAACATCACATACAGAAAGGCATTCAATGGAAATGCACTGATGCAAATTTTCTTTTTGCGCCAAGTTAGGCGGTTTGACTATACATATTAGTTTAGGAAATCGTAGGCTTGTTTCAAAATAACTTCTTTGCCTAAAATTACGCAAAATTGTATTTCCGCTTCCAATTCAGTGCAATCAACATCACCCATCGCCAACATATTGTCATTGCAATGCTGCCACAGAGTGTTGCCATCAACAAATTCAACTATTTTCGTCGCAGTACATAGATCTGTCGTAGCATTGAAAACCAGTTCGAACCGTTCTGATGGTGATCCGAGTGCCGTATTATCGAGGTGCACAAAAAATCTATTCTGAACCTTCCGGCGAAACAGCTCCTTCATCTGACGCCTCGTAGCAAACTGTCGTTTCTTATGGCGGGCTCGCACCACCGGAAATGTCATATCAACCTTCATTCCCATGGCTAACTTCTTACCGTCCTCGTGCGCAATGTCCAAGCCATGTTCTCTATAGTCCAGCAAAAACTGTTTTGTAACTTCGACTGCGTTCATTAGGATCGCCATCGATACATTTTCGGCTTGCAACAGCTTACTAACTAGTTTTGTTAACCTCGCTCAATATTGAATACCAGTCAACAATGGATATGATACAAGGCCATGAGCAAATGCGATTAGAAAGCTCTGTCGCTTCGGTTGCAGTAATTCCGTGCTTGGAAGCTGAGTGTTCGGCAACCTCTTCTAGCGCACTGTAAAGCTCATCGAGATGAAACCGCAACGGCTTTATCGCTTGTATTTTTTACGTGACTGCCGCCTAGTATCAGATAAAGGCTTAACAGAAATCGGTACGTGTTGTTTCAGTATGTTCCGTCGTGAAGTTGACGCAACAAATAAACAATACACGCGATTTAAAATGCCAAAAAAATCCACAGCTTCACAATATGATTTAGCTCCATGGCATACAACTAGATTTAAGGTATGAGAACTGCATGGAACGTAGTCGGCCTTTTGGTTCATTTGTTGGAGCCTAGCCTGAACACATTTGTTAGCGCCCTTCATATTAGCGCCGTTATGATATGGCTGTCCGCGCACATTCGAAATTTCCAAGTCTAATTTGTGTAGTCGTTCCAAAAACGCATTGGTTACACCTTCGCCTGTTGTGTGCACAACCATTAAAAACCGAAAAATGACTCGCATTTCAATGCCTTTGCCCACAATAGACTCGACAAAACGAAATACCACCGACATTTTCTCTGAATGTGCTACATCTGGGGTGCAGTCAAGGAATGTTGCCTAGTGCTTAGCCGAGCGAATGTTTGCCAGGTTTTCTGATTCCATTTTTTTGCCACGGCCTGTATCAATTCGTTTTGGATCTGCAGGCTTAAATAAATATCAGCGGTTGCGCTTCGTTCAATACGTCCGCGTAGCTCTTGAAGACGATCGTTTGTTTTGGCGATCAATTCAAACAATCTTAAAATCCGATGTACATCACATCCATGCTGTTCGTCAATAGCAGGGTCGTCCTCAGTTGTCGTATCATCAGTATGTGCGCTACAATCACTTCGATATCGTCAAGACAACTTGCGGGTTTAAAAAGTTTTGATGATTTTTGGGATTTTCTAGCGTTTTCGATAGCTGCTTTTGCTTCCTTGTGCTCTGTCGTACCGCTCTTATATTTGTATGGTGTTCAGTTGGCCATTGCGGCTCCCGGGATCAAATTCATCCAATAATAATAGAGTACGGATATATTAGATAGATAGATGAGAAGACTTGGGCATAACACATAAACAGTGTGCGCGCAGACTTATAATACTCGGCCTATTGCGCCGCCCAAACCCAAAGATGATCAAATGTCACATCCAACCCTCAGAATGAACCAGACCAGTTTGATTATATCGAATCTTGGGGCAAAATTAATGCCTATAACAATTTTTCCAAATACCTTCTTGCGTAGGTCGTAGAACTCCCTACATTCCAAAATAAGATGGGATGCAGTATCATCTGCTACATGACACCACTCACAGGATCTATCCCCAACAAGTCCCATAATACATTTATGTTTATTCAGGGACAATGCCCAGTGAGTAGCCTACAGGCTGTGCCAATCCTCTTTTCCATCTTATCAATCCAGCATCCGTATCCGTTTAATCATTGCCCAACTGTATACAGGTAAAAATGTCCTTAGTTGCATGTAGGACTGACTACGTTTCCATCTTTGCTCCACATTTTCCAAAATTCGATCCTTAACCCGAGTGGACAAAGTCTTGAACGCCACGCCTACAGCCGGTTCCGGGCCTATGTAGCCCATGGGAGCTGCCTTTTTGGCTAGATCGTCCAAAATTTCCTTCCCCATGTGCCCACTATGTCCAGGTATCCAGAAGAGGGTAACAGAATTTGATTTTCCAAGTTGCTGCAAACCTTTTTAGAATACTTTTGTAGCATTAGAATTACTGAATGCGCCGGACCTAAAAGGGGGACAATGAAAGCTAAAACTTATAAGCATCAATTAAAGTCCGATAATTTAATAGCAATACATATCAAACCAGATACGACTAAACCAAACCAGTCAGAAAAATAGATAGCGACCGCCGCTGCGAAAGCACTGTTCTTAGATATAGTACTATTGGGTAAACGAATAGATCGGTCGTGATGATTTACTATTCACATATATTTAAAAGTGAAATTTCTCTAAAACAATAAGCATTGAATAGGTATTGTCTGTCCGTGAGAAATTTTGAAATCATGTTTTAATTTCATTTCAACTATATGAATCATCACATCACTCCGCCGTGATTTTAAACCAACGTCCTCGTTGAGTACACCACTGCTGGCGATCGATCGGAATCTTTGATGAATTGTAGACAATGGTTGAATGTTACGAGTGTTAACATGTTGAAAAATGTTCGGTCGCTTTGCAGTGAGAACCACTGTCAAATTGATTGGCTAAATCTTGCTTGAATTAACTGCGGTTAATAGAGGCTACGGATTGAGGCATGATAACGCATAATTCCAGCATCTTCCTTGATAAGCTTAAAGTTTTGGCAATTATCTGCATAATTTACAATAATGAGCGCTCGGCACAGAGAACGTTTTCTGTCATAGTTGTTCAAGAAATTGACTATTAGTTTGCACTCCAGGACACAAATCAAGCATTGTAGAGCAAATACTTGCCCAGTACAATGTAATCTTAGAAGTATATGGTATTGGCTTGTTGTCTGCAGTTAACGAAGAATGCAAAGAGTTATTGCACTAGAGATTGTAGCTGCTTTGTTCGAGATGTCTTAAGAACATTGTTCAGTACGAACCACTAAAGTCTGTTGTCTGTCCGTAAGTTAGAAGTATATTTTGAACTGCTGACGGGTCAACGTGGCTATGAATTTAATAGTCGGCGATAGATCTGGCGTTGCTCTGGTTGATTAATGTCGATCAAGACGAACAGAAAGTGCAAGATTTTGTGAGCGAAAGCAGCCGAACAGTTATACTGCTGCAAGTCGTGATCAGATGGTAGTAAGTTAAGTCGTGATGCAAGTTGTGTGAAGAAAAGCTGTTGAATCAGAATGATATCACATATGTTGAATATGGGTCTTACTCTACCGTCACAATAATTATCATAGCGATAGAAGTCCTCAAACCTAATGCACGCTTCTCCATGATCATAGCGAGGCCTTATAGACTGTGGAACACGTTCAGGTCGCATGCGAAAGCTGTACGGTTTTGGCTTAGTAGTCATGATTCGATTAGTCCTGAAATTTTGGTAGTTGTACGATAAGAAAGATCTGAAGTTGGACGGAAGACACAAAAATTGGGAGGATGGGGAAACCCCAGAAATTAATAAGTTTAAATAATACAATAAATTAAATAAATAAAATAATAAATTAATATAAATAATGCTGCGACAATTTAATTTCGTCTAGAATAAGATATGATAAAATGTAGAAATTATACTAATAAAACCCATAAATTAATAAGTACAATAAATTCAATGGTCTATTTAAGTTAAGTTCTAGTTGCAACGAGGCCGTAAGTTATACCGACCTAGTTCACTATTTCTCAAGTTTGCCGTGTCGGTGCGGGGGACAGTATCCTCCGGAGCGGCAACTGGTACTCGCGCAGCCTCGTTAGTCTCAACGAACTCTGATGCTAAATTTGAGCGTGGGACATATGGACCGGAAAATCGCTTTAAATGGGTGACGTTCACCCGGAAGCTAGGTTTGTCAGGGTAGTCGCATGCTCGAATCAGAGCAGTTGTGGGGTTGACATCAAGGGAGTAACCGGAATTCCGGTTCCGGCGAAAATCGTGTTCCGGTTGCGGTTCCGGCAAAGGGCAAAAACCATACCGGAACCGGAATTCCGGTTTAAAAATTTTGTTTGAAATTTTCCACGTTTTTGCTTCATCCTGTAATCCAAACATATGTAATATATATTATACAATGATCAAGCTCCAATACAACCAAGCAAAAGAAAAGATTAACTAACCAATTTGCCGTGTGAAACGTAAGTAGGGCACATAATTTGAGCAGGAATTTTTCATAATAACCTGCAGGAGTTTGTTAAATCAAAGCCAGGTCGATGCTTGTAGCAGCTATTTTACACATCCAGAAGTCTGTGGGATACGTTTGAATTAAACCGGTCCAACTAGGTAACAGACTATGGCTTACGCAGAAGTACTTAGGGTATGCTTGGCTGACATAAATTGCGTCAAGCATCAGCCAGTGCGCTTGTAAACTTGGTAAATTAGTATAAATTGAAGTAAACTAACGTTATCTGCAACGCAGCTAGAAACTGCTTTCTTGGCAATGAACTGTATTTATTGAAACTGTGCGAGCAGCATCACAGTGTGTCTCATTTATAGCATTCTGATTAGAAAGTTATCATCATTATCATCTAACAGACGGGCACTGTTTGTCCAACGCTAGCCTAAACAGTGTCTCTGACCACTGATTAGAAAATTACCTTCTATCTATTATTTTCTCTTAGAATCATATAACCCAATAATTTTAAGTTTCCTACAGAAGAACATGTAACAAACGTATGTGTAGTAAAGGGAGGCGACTGGAGACAGAGCGAAAGTATGTATTCTACGCTCCAAGCTTTGTAAGCACATTCGATTTGACGCAGTATACGCAATGGTGTATAGTGGAAGACATTTTTTGCTCTGAATGTCCAAAAACCGGCATATTTGATCGACAAATAAACATTATTAGCTTCCCAGTCTATTTAAAGTTTCAGAAAGGCAATAATACCATCGCAATACATTAAGTTTAATGCAAAAGTTATTTTTAATGCATTTTAAATCCACTATACCTTCATTTCTTCCATCATCTGTTTTACTATATTTAAATTTCGAAGACCAGGTCCCGGTTTCAGGATCCGGTTTAAATGGACGGTTCCGGTTGCTGGTTCCGTTTCCGGTAAGTTTTGGTTCTGGTTATTCCCTGGATTGTATATATTAGTGTGGCGTCGAATACGCAGCGCCACTGTTCATATAAAATAACATGTTCTTAAAATCAATATCGCTCCTTTTCTCTGTTTGGAGCACTTGTATGTGAGTATTGACTGGTAACTATACATTGCTTGGCAATGATCATTGTTAGTGAGGGATGGCACCAAAAGCGACACCAGCTCTTCATTTTTGTAGCGTACGTCAATAATTCCTTGAGTACTGGCGAATACTGTGCTTATGGAGTACATTCGACACCGTTCTCAGTAGACAGTGTTGAGCTCTTCGATTCTTCTCGGTTGATGGAGTTGGCTTCATGCTCTAGCTTAAATTCCTGGATCACATAGATATTTTATTATCCGGAATCAGTACTATAGCCTGGATGGGGTACTGAATTTCTTACGACAAGCCATTATAACCTTCACAACATGGTTTCCTCAAAAACCATTCGACGATAATGGCATTAGCAAATATCGCCGCTGACATCGCTAAAGGCTTCAACCAACAAAGACCTCCTTATCATACAGTCCTTGTTGCTCTCGATCTCACAGCAGCCTTCGACCCCGTTCACCATGGTGTACTGAGCGACCAAACCCTAATCCTCCCAGTGCCAAGCAGTATTCGCAGATGAATTGCCAACTACAATCACAGACGCCAAGCAAAAGCACAATTCCGTGACTAAATCTCGAATGTGCAAGAGCGGTACAAAATGGCGGGGTTTGAGGTGGCGTTGTATCTCCTAGTCTGTTCAACCTTTATATGATAGTGTGTTCAACCTTTATATGACCGGGCTTCCTCAACCACCGGCGATGTAACATTTTACGCAACAGGCTCAAACATCACTGATTTAGCTACCAACTCAGCGGCTATCCAGCAAATGTTGCTGCACTTTTCAACAACCTCAAACTGGCCGTGTGAGCCAGCAAATCTTTGGTCACGTTGTTCACGTCTCAAACAAGACAAGCCAAGCATCATCCAAATGTGTTCTACAACAACCAACTTTTGCCATTCGTCAAAACTCATAAGTTGCTGGGAGTAACACTAGACACATTGCTCTGTTTCTGTGAACACTGCACGACCATATCCACCAAAGGTGTCCAACGCTAGCTGGTCAAGACTGGGATGCGACAAAGAGACGGTGCTTCTATCGTACAAGGCAATTTGCCGCTCAATCATCAGTTATTTTGGGCCGGTTTGGGAGTCAATTGTGCTCGACTCAAATTGGTAGCGTTTACAACGCACTCAAAACCAATCGCTACATCTAGCAACCGGATGTGTGAAAATGACGAACATTGCTGGCTAGTCTAGACTTCGGACATTATTGCCGGGGGGGGGGGTAACTTTTTGCCGGATTTTGTCGCTTTTAGACGTATATTTTTCTCAGAAGGAGCCTTTGAGTCGTGGGTAGCAGCCGGGGGTACCTTCGTTTTGCCGAAAATGCCGCCCCCCACTTTGCATAGGGAAGCTTTAGAACTGCCTGTGAAACAACACAACCAGCTCGTCAGTTCGCTTTTTCTTGCCTTCTACCAAGCTATACATGCAATCATCTGCCTACATTAAACACCGCCTAAACCGGACATGAAGCCCAGTTTTTGGCATAAACAATTCACTGAATACGTCACTAAACTGCCAGACAATGGGATGCTTCATAAAGACCAGTTCAAAACGGGCATAAAACGTATTCACACTGAGGCAGTGGAAGCTACTCGACTTGGATACAAACAGTCTCTTCCTTGCTGGATACAGTCCTCCTGTCAGCAATGAAGAAGAATCTTTGTCCCGACCTGCAAGAACTCACCTGACACAACTGAGAACACCTGAACTCATTCATGGCTAGGATCGACCATACCGTGCAAAATGTATGCCCAGACTGCGGCAACGGGCCTCAAGTAATGCAACACGTCTTCAATTGCGCCGCAAAACCTACAAACATGGACTTATTATCTTTATGGACGAACCCAGTCGCCATGGTCAGGCATCTAGGATATAAGCATTGACAGGTTCAACTTCAATACGGGCTGCTATCATCATCACACGTTATTAGTCAGAGCCAAATTCGGTATTCTGGAACTGCAAACTACGACATATGATCCGAGACTAGTAGTATATATTGCATACTCATATTGTGTGACACCAAATATCATTGGGCGTCATCATTAACGTTTTTATCGTCGTATAAAAGCATGTAAAATAACTTTGTATAAGCGCTTTAATTTCCGGTTTTGACTGAATCAGTACGTATTGGAAACACAAGTGATGTAATATACTGAATTTGTCTAAAGAAGTTATCATTCAGGCCGGTAACAGCTCAGTGGTGATAAATATCGATAGCCGAGCGCGTTAGTATTTGTTTCACGAAAACCGGTTTAGATTGTGCTAAAAATTATGCAAACAAATCACCTTTAAAACGCTTGCTAACCCGAAATAACACTAGTTGTCAGGCATACTACTTGTCACATCCACGAACATACGACTTTGCGTGAACGATCCCCGTACCATTGTAGGTACCGATAGTCGAGATAATATAAAAGCGCCCACCCAAAGGAACAGAGCATGTACTAGGTCTTGACGCTTGACAACATTAAGCAATTTATGTATAAACTGTTAACGTTGTTAGGTAACATATTTTTCATTTAGGCCTATTGCATGTGCTAGGCGTCAAAAGGATGTGAAAAGCAGCTGACCGAAACGTTGAGCTGGGGTGGAATTCGAGCCTGCGTTCACCACGTTTGGAGCACCAAAGAGGTTCTCTACCGACTGAGCTATCGCTGCCGAATTAGCAGCAGATATAAAGCTGCTGTATTCGACAAACGCGAAACATTTGAATATGGTGTGTTGAATAAAACAATGTTATTTCGTATATATAATAATTATGTATAAATACAAATGCAATACAAATTTTATTCAGTTACTGTGGTATATACATGCAAGAATTTACATTTACTGGAGTGCTCTACTTCTAAAATGCGTTGATATGTTTAATACATTTTCATAATTTATAATTTGGTCGTCAAAATTAGTGAATAAATTAATAAAATCTTTCATAGATTGCCAACATTATCCATCTACGGCAGTACTAGCAATGGGAATTATTGAAAAAATAAAAGATGTGGAAAGTGAAATTGCTCGAACTCAGAAGAATAAGGGTATGTAAATTAAAATATTAATTTTGCATGAATAAGTAAATTAGATTGTCAAATCGGTGTGATGTACATTTTGAAGATCAACTGGGCTTGTTCTGAAAATAATTTACTTCAGATATAATCTGATTTGGATTTCAGCGGTTCATTAGAATTATTCTTACGAAAGGTTGGTTCTTCGGAGTGTAGGTTATGTACAAAAAATTCTGTTTGGTTATTAATTAATTGATAAATTGATTTTCTTAGGTTTTTAATATGGCACTAATTAGTAATATACATTTTTATGCACAGTATGCACTTAGTTTATGTATATACTGCTTAAACGATTTCTCGCCCATAACTTGTCTATTTTTTTGTTGTTATAGTGGTCGCGTGGTGTCTTCCTAAAACTGAAATAGCAATTTAGAATTTCAAAATATTCAAAATTGAATGTGTATTAGTTACGCTCCCTCCATTTCTGCTTGCCGCGCGAGTAACTTATCGGGTAATTATATTGACTACAGTTATCTTTTTGATCTAGATAGTAATCCGTTGATATTTAAATGCTTTAAGTATTCAGTGCGATAATGTACAGTTTTATGTGACTATAGACCAAACATTCCTCGTGTACAAATCTTATTTATTCAGGATTACAGTCATGAAACTTTGTCGACCATATTTTTACTTCAATAATCACTTCGCTCGTTGGAGGTGTAACCCTAGCTAGATAGCCCAGTCGACATACCTTTTTAGTTTCAGTATTTCAGATGGACATAAACGCGAAACAGTAATATTTTCTTTTCTCGCTACTTTGGAGCATCTCCTAACCGTCCTGATTCGCTAATGTAATGGCCGAACCTGTTATCGGCGCTCTAGAAACTCTGTGTTGATATTGTAATTTTAATATTCTGTATATATATATATATGAAATTATATACACATAAGTATTTATTCATTTAATAGTTTAGTTTTTGAGAACAAAATGATCTAAACTTGCGTCTTTCCAACATTTACCAATATTTGTAATCACACAAAGCTAGTTCGTCATAATATCCTCATGATATTATTCCAAACTAGCAAAATTTGTAACATATCTTTTTGATTTTGTACTTTTACTTGCCACTCCACCTACCTGGAGTTTCTCCGCCCCAGGTAGGTATCCATGCTGCCTTCATGGGCTCAGCGTCCTCCCCACTAAGACGGCCCACATGGTATTGTACACGTACGTTTCTTATGCGTTGTGATTAAACTGTTTTTATAAGTTTGTATTGAACTGGCTTATAATTACGAAAGGTTATCTTCAGCCGTAAGTGTATACTTCTGTGTTGTCTGCGTCAAAAAACATCCAGTTTTTGCGCCTTTGAAACTAGGAACCAGAGACCAGCGGTCAGCTGTGAACCGCAGTAAGCATTGGATACCGCAGCTAGTGGTAAATAACGTGATTTTTGCAAATATCGAATTTTTTTGCAAAAATTGGGTAAAATTTTTAGCAAAACTGCTAAAATCATCAAAATTTTGGGAAATAGACAAGAATTTTTTGCAAAACTTAGGGAAATTAGGCAAAATTCTTGCCAAATTGGAAAAATGCGTGGAAAAAAATTTATGGGAAAAAGAATAATACAATAAATACAGGTCACGGGAGCGGAAAGAGATGTCTTTTAGGGGCCAACAGCCTCCCCGTCTTCCAATAAAAAGATCCTGAATTTTTCCAAATTTAACCGGGAAATGCAAAGTCTGTTTACGATACAACGAATTAATACATAAATCTTCAAATTTCGATTAACAAACATAAAATGTTTTGTCCAACAACATACAAAATTCACAGGTATACTTTTAGACGCAGTTTTGACTTGCATCATGTGTATAGTAACGTTGTCGCAGCGCATGTCACGAAACTCTGGAAAACCAAATAACATTTTGGAAAAATTTTTGTGAATTTGCAGTTCTGGTAAGAAAATTTCAACGGTCTGGACCGCCATATTTTAAAGTCTGCACTGGTCTGTGGACATCACTGGTAGTGTCAGTTGGGTCAGCTCAAGAAACACTATTTATTAATGCTTAAAACATTAAAAATATCTGTTATGGCCTATAGCCTAAAATATCCTTCCCAGTTTGTTATCTGATTTCTCTACCTGGCTGAGTTTGAGTTTGAGTGACCTGAATTATCATTTCAGCAACCGAGTACCATTTGGGTATATTGAAAGCGAAACTTGCGAAATACCGACAGCAACTTTTAGAACCCCAAGGAAAGAGCAAAGAAAAAGTAAGTGTTCATCATTACGCTGTCTTCCTTCATATTTAGTATTTTGGGCACCTTACTTTTTCACTACCTTGCCACAGGATAGTGGTGTATAAGACAGTTCATCGATGCTATTGTCTTCGGATATGTATACTGTCCTGTCCACAGCCCTCCGAAAAGTAGGGTCCATGCTCATTCTTGGTGGAACTTTCAAAGTGGGGCGGGGGAATAAACTATGCTTAAAAATAATATTTCCATATTTTCATGTAATTTTGCTGCCGTGCATGTATTTTCAAGCTATAAAACAACGTTTTAGCATTACAAATAGTGGTAATTAATGTTTAATACACATTTCGCATAAAAAGCAAATTTTGAGTCATAAAAAATCTTGGATTTAGTTGAACATTGTGGTTTCGGCTGAGTTGGGGATGTCGGACATGACGGAAAATCTCATCAACATGGGGGATTTGGAAAGTGGTGAGTCTCCCATCGTCTTACGGTGGACAGGCCAGTTTATACAATGCACTACTGCTTTACTTATATTAGTACAGTTGGCTACATGTTGAAGAAGTTATAAAAGTGATAAACAATGAGCTGGTCAAGCGGTGACACTGTTTTGTCTTGTCAAACTGTGAAGTATTAGCATAAAATACAATTCGTTGCCCAGTATTATACTGTCAAAATCTCCGAATTGATCTATCCATCTGAAATGAAATTCTTAATGTATTTAAAGACAGAAATGTTTTATATAAACTATCAGAACGCAAACTTTTATATATTTACGCCCAATAAGACCATGATCCCTTTATTATAGAACTTTAAGCAAAGCCTGCCCAGAAACGTGCATATCAGTGACTTACACAAGATAGTTGTTTAGACCCTAAACCGATGACTGAGGCGAGTCTTATGGTTAATTGTGATGTAGCCTTTTCACCTGCTGTGTACGCACTTCTCTCATTGGTGTTTGTCGAAACGTAAATTCGATGTAGGTCCAATTTCAGTGAGCAACTAGTTAATTTGTTCGATAGATGTAAAAAATTATGCTTAATGCAGACACAATAAAGGTTCTTTATAATTTGCCATCAATATATTTAGATAGGTGCTGTCCTTGACAATTGGTTTCGATAGCGTGATAAATTCAAAATGGTCATAAATTCGGACAACCATGTCAACGTGGTCGTTATCAAATTAGTTTACATACATTACGACCGAAAGAAATGGTGTATTATGTTGTTGTTGTTCCCGTATACGAACAGGTCTTGACGTTTGTGACATGCAAAATTTAATAGGCATTTTTTTAATACACGCTATCTGCATACCATCTAAGGTTTCATGACGCAAGCATATTTTGGCTCAGATTTATATAACAGCAACAATCGAGTTGACGGTGCGTTCTCAATTCACACTTTTTGATTAAATTTTGAGTTCAAAATTTTGCTGAAATTTGTAGAGGAAAAATATGGCAAATCACAATGCAAAATGTGAGCTCAAAATTTTTCAACATGGCTGAAGCATATCGCCATATTGGCTAAAATAATGTGCTGAAAAAGTTTGAACAGTGTTCACACGTTCAAATTCACAAAGGGTGCAAAAAATCATGTCAAATTCTGATGAAAATTTGAACTTTAATCGGAATTGGAGCTCAAAATTTAAACAAAAAGTATGAGGTATGAACCCACCTTAAGATCTGAAAAGCATATATATCATATTTATCTTGTAAAAAGTGTAAATGAGGTGAATCAGTATAAATTCCATCTTGAAACATATATTGCTGCGGCGACTTGTGGCAAATCACGTCAACCATTGTATTCCCGGATTACAAACTGTAACATAGAAATTTATATTGGTTTTAGCCAAAAATGATGATTTAAACCGTTGTTTCCGTACTCAAGCGGTTTCGTTTTCACATTTTCTGGTATATAATTTAATAGGAAATTTGTACATTTGTTAAAAATTTGCACTCAAAAATGGTTCAATTTTTTGTAAAAAATCACTTTTGTGAAAGGGTTAAATGCGATATGCTTGACACCATGTTACCGCGAACGTGTATTAGACGTCACTGGTTATGAGCCTAGGCTTGCTAATCTTAGTCTTAAGTTAAGCGGAATTACGTTGAACCCCCCGCTAAATTTTGTTGAATGTGTCGGCAACGCATATGTTAATGTTAAACCGTCTAGATTTTTAATAGGATCGTCACACATACCTTAATAAATTGAAAATTGAGCTCAGAATATTGCTTGCGTTCTGGCAAACCATATCCATTTATAATTTGTGGTTTAGCCCATTTCATTTATAATCTAGGATGTGATGCGACAGAAAATAACATTTATATAACGCATTTTAAATAGTTTACGGTTTCTTGTATATATTCTTTATGTTATGTATATATATTTTGGTTTGTGCATAACGTAAGAAAATAGTATTTTTGCCAATTTGATATCATGATCTACTCTATACCTAACGATTGTACGGTGTTGTTGGATAGTGCTGTGATGTATTCTAAAATATAGTAGTTGTATGTTATTTAATGTAAATAAAATGTACTAAAGCACGATGATATTTTAATTTGCTGTTTCGAGGGTGAAGGGTTCGATGTTATGAAAAGTGGTGACGCTCGAGTTGCGCTGATTGGATTTCCTTCTGTAGGAAAGGTAACTTAACAGCAATTATAGTTTCTTTATTATTATTATTAGACATGTAGCATTCTAAACGCTATTTTAAGACGACACGTTTAATTCACGTATGTTTTCATGCCTTCCTGTACTTTCATTTGCATTATATATATATATTACATTATATTATTGCTCATATTATATTACAGTTTTCATTCCGAACCTGTTCTTCTCGGTGGCACGAAAAATGAACTCGAGAAACAGTGTGGTTTTTCTGAAAAGTTTTCGAAATATTTTATCGGTCTCGCTTGTTAAAATTATAACTTAATCGTAGTGTAAATTTGTCATAATTATTATTATTAAATTCTGTTAAGTGGCCTGCCCACAGCCTTCTGGAAACGGGAGGTGATGGGAGTGGGAGCATGTTCATTATGTATATTATCGGGGAAAACTTCAAAGTGCGCGGCCAAAACCTTGTTCCTTTTGCTACATATTTATGTTCTTTTACTGTCTCACCATTATTTTCAGGCTGAATAAACGTTTAAACATTAGAAATAGTAGTAATTAATAGTAACAAAATTATGGGGAATGTCCATTAAGTTCATGTTTGGAGGAAATTTCAAAAATTTTGTTCTATGTGCAAAATATTTCTGTATTTTTATGTACTTTTACTGTCTTAGTATTTAATGCTATGAAACAGTGTTTTAAACATTATTAGAGATAATAGTATGTAATATTAAAGATATTTACCGTACAGAAAACGTCATTTGCAGCACAACCTATGTTGTACATTATACGGATAGTGTCTTCTCATGTAAGGTACTGTTTTTGTCAGTCAGATGGATGAGGGTATGGATTTGGGGGAAGCCATGCTGTAGAGTACAACTGCGAACATATTTTATTTCCATCCTGGGGTGGATCCAAATGAGCGTGTGCTCCAAAGTTGCAACCCCCTTTGTCAAACGATCTAAATTTTTTGATGTTCCTATATAAATTTTGTGCCCATTTTTTGCCAATTCCCGCCTCCCCCAATTTTTATTACTTTCGCTCAATGTTTGATCATATCACCCTGATTCTTTCCAAAACTATTTGCACGCTTTCGCGGGAGTGGCGGGATTTACGGAATATTATGGGCCATCCTTCCATATGAGCGTGCGTATAATATTTATATCGTGTACATTCCAAAATACAATTTCGGTATTTTAAGTTGTCTGAAAGTGGAAAAGAATTTTATACTTTGGACAATAGTTGTAAATCCCAATTGCAGCCAATACCCAAATGTAGAAGTACATATGGTCGTACTGTTACCGGACGCACTTTGAATTGGACAAAATCGCAAAACTGCTGGATCGCAACTCTCTCTTTTCGTAATTTCTTGATTTGCAACTGTTTTCATCTACAAATTTTTCTCAGAAATTAAAATTTCCAAAATTACCACTAATTGACACACGCGTTTGGAAACATAGAAGTGTGGAAAACAGATAGAAACTGACTGGTCTTTCTACGCTCAATGCGTGGCAGATACATTTACTCAGTGTCATGTATTTTACGCAGAAATGGCTGACACACCTCTCTTGAGTGGAATGGGAATACTCGAGACGCGCCATGTTGATTAAGAAATCGAGCAGCCGTTGTCGAGTTTTCTGAGGCCCTTCGGAATCTCAGAAGCGCAATAATAGGTAACACATTAAGGGCAGCAGAACACGTATTTTGTAGCGCATTTTAAAACCATATGGTCTTTGTATCTTTCTTTTATTTACCTTGTGTTGTGACTAACAACACCATATTTTATATTCGTTTTGAAATTTACTGCTCTGGTTTCTGCTAATTTTATTGGTTTTGTGGTGGCTGTTATCTCGGTATTTTGTTCTAGATGGTCGCAAACATTATTAAACCACGATGGGCGATTTCTTTGCTTCTACATAAAATTCAAACGCGAAGTTCATCATTGGATCTTAGCTGCAACTTACACACGTGACTAGTTACTATGGCTACTTTGTTTTATGCTGTGTATTGGTGGCCGAAGCAACGAAGACTTTCGGCAATTTGAAATCATTGCTCGCTGTTTCAGTTCTTTAAACGCTTCCGTGCGAAATGTAGTCTCGATACATAAACAAATACATTGTATCTATTTTATATTTTTCAGTCAACCTTATTAAACACTGTGACGTCTACCGAAAGCTGTGCCGCTGCGTACGAGTTTACAACGCTGACATGTGTTCCCGGTGTTATTGAAGTAAGCTGAATGTAATCATTAATCCACTGTGGTAGTATTTTTTTCATTCTGTAGCTGCATTTTAGATTTTAATGTTGAAGCAGAAGTATCTAATCTATATATTAATAGCAGTTGTGTTCTGCTGCTGCATCTCTTCCTCGGAAAAGTGGGGTTTCAGGGTACCCTCACAGGGGCACCACTCCAAACATGAGCATAAGCGGTACAAAAATTAAAAAAAAAACGAAGTTTGTCTTATATGAGGTAATTTGACTCGCCGAGTCGATTGGAATGAGTCAATTTGTATCCGAGATTTTAATAATAAGTTATCGTTGTAAAGGTACCCTTGGAGGGCATTCCTAATATGAGCCTCGGGATTCCAAAAATTGACAAAAATGTAGGCTGGGCTCTCCAAATTGGGGGGCTAGCATTTTTCGGTTCCTCCTGGATCAGAACAGGTGCCCTCCGGTTCATGCCCCGTTGCAAAATTTTGGGCTCCACCCGTTTCACCGCCTCTTCCAATTTTTTTTGTTTCCAATCGGTCCAAAGTACAAGGAAATTGTTCAAAATTTGTACTAAAATTCCATTCTGACGCCAAAAATTTCTCAAATTTTATCAAAATTTGCTTCAAAATAGCTTTTTCCCTCCATCAAAACCATATTGGCAGTGTTTCTGACACGATTTTTAACCGTTTTTCTCTTGGCAAAATGCCCCCTGGCAACATCCGGAAAATAGGAGTTTGGCGTTGATTTTTTTATAACAGAGTTTCATGTAGATAAAAGTGTGATTAATACATTCAATAAATTGCTGGGAGCGAGTGAATGCATTTCCGCTAATGTGACCAGAAAAAGAAATATGAGTAACTGTAATCGGGCCGTTTTGTTATCAAATGAAATTTAGCTATTTTGTGTGACAATATTTATTTGTGTGACGATATCGTAGTTAAAGATCAAAGTTAAGTTATTGTAATCAACAGACATATAGCTCTAGTTACTCAAATTGTTCCATGATAGGTATTTTTGTAAGGTTTGGCGTAGCTACATCAGCTAAATACTTTTGTTTCGTATGTGGGAAAAACCGGTTTTCTTTGAGAACAGCGAAGATTATAGTAATCAGAGATCGTCAGCATTGTAATGTTAGGATGTAAAAGTATAAAAATCAGACTTGGGAGCTGATGCAAATATAAGACAAATTGTTTTGGAATAGTGAATTTATCTGGCGATGTAGAAACGCGGCTTAGGAAAAAAATTATCGTCAAACCCCCGTTGTACAACAGAAAATTAGACAGGGACCGTCTATACATTGCCAGGCAAATGATTTGCAATCACAAAGTGGTATATCATGCTTACTGCGTATGTCAAAATATGAACACAGGGGTGCTCCATATTTTAGTGATCATCATAACCATTTATTATACTCAAGCTTCTAGTATGATCCAATGTACAAGTGTTTCACAAGACGGTCACATAGATCGCTATTATTATGATATCAATACTATACGAATGTTGCGGGGATGGTGTTGGTACCATAACGCAGTGAGTGACGGTTTGGAGTTGTAGTTGACAGAAAATTCGCGAGTAACTACACACGAGGCGTGCAACAAGCTACTCATGAAATATAAAAAAATATTTTCGCCACAGTCATCAACGAAGCATAAAAGCTTTAATAAACAAATATAAATAATGGGATCAGTTGGTAGAAACATAGATGGGTGGTAGAATAGGTGTGATGATAACATACAGTAACGTGTGGTGATTGCAAGCTAGTTAGTGTATGATGGGGATAATTATCTAACAAGTGAACGAAATAGTATAAGCATTGAAATGATGTTCTGGGTTAATTCAAACATTTGAAAATCTCAATTCCCCAACTTCCCATCTTCCCAATTTCCCATCGGTGAATTCGATAATCGTTCGTATCAAGATTTGCCACCTAGCATCACAACTTATTGCAGTCAAAAAACCCTCCTTGACTCACCTTTTTTCTCTGGTACCATTACTACAATTTGTTCTGAACAATCCATGATTGTGTCACTTTTATTGCTGCGCTTTTCATTTTATAATGGCCTCCTGATTCTTAACTCTATCATATTTATTTATCTCATAGCCTATGCCAATTATATCTTTCTATTTTGTTTATTTTTTTTATTCTGCAAGAACACACCTTCACACAATTACATCTCAGTCTTTCTTATACCTGACCTAACCAGTAATGTATAGCTACCTGAGCGTTAAACGAGTAGTGATATTAGTAAGCGAACGATAGATATTTTATAACATTAGACACATGATCACAGCGTTTAGACTCCCTAAAAGTGGGTTGGCAAAACAAGTGGTGCATCAGTATATTTCACAACATCAAATGGCTAATATATAGAGATTCTTGTTGAGCGCTGATACAGAAAATGCAGACTAGTTTGAGTGATAAAAAGTTGGGGGGTTCTGTGTTAAGCAGGCGGGTGAGCATTTAGGCAAAGAGGTGCAGCAGAATGGCAAAAAATCGTAGCGATGGTGGTGTTCGGCACGCTATCGCGGTTGGGCACGAAACTTAGATAACAGTATAATTTACATATATATGCACCTTCTGACACACCCTAGGATCTAAGTGTTTAAATAAATACGCATTTTCAGCAACAACGATGCTTCATATAAGACACATACACTAAGTAATGATCAGCTACTTTGTGACTGGGAATTGTTTGCCTGTCAGTGTATATATAGTTCCTATTATAAATACCTGAATTCGAGCGAACATAGAACACATTCTCAAATAATTTCGAACAACAAAATTTTTTGGATCACATTCCAGACATTTTCGAATGAACACATTTTGAAACATTTTTAAGTTTTTTACTTTTTGAATTTTTGTATGTACACGTTTGAGTGTATTCAGAACGTAGTGGACATTGTGTGCTGCAGGGGTGAAATCTTTTAAATTCCGTCTGTGTGTGTAATCGGCCGTAACTAGGGAACGACTTCCCATGCCCGAAAACCCCCAGGTGAAACTTATCAGACACCCAAGACGTCCAAACAAATTTTCAAATTTTGCATGGTTCTTTAAGTGCGGGGCTGTGACGCCCCGTTGTTCGAGGTCAGAAATCAAAATGAGGGGTTTTCACCCCAGTTTAGTACCCTTCACAAAAGGAAGGTTATTTTTATCTTAACTTTAGAATTTTTTCTCTGATTTGTTTTATTTCATAGTAAAATGATATATGCCGATAGCTCTTTTTTGTTTTTCGATTAAGGCTGCGGTTCTGGAGTTATGGGGTTTGAGGTATACCTCAATCCAAAATACGAAAATTTGTTCTGACGTCCTGGTCGGCTGAAATAATTTACCGGGGAGTTTTCGGGCATGGTAAACGCATTGCTGATGTTGATTTTGCTCTGCAATCCATGGTTCTATAGGAACGGGGATATGGTGCTGCCATGGTTCATCGTCCCAAAATTACTCCTGTTACTTACTGTTACGTCCTGTCCCGTTTTTGATAGCTTGCACTTGTGGGTTTTGGGGCATGGGAAACTTATTGCCGGTGTTAGTTTTATTCTAACTTGTGCGGTATTGTGTGATATTCACATATAACATATCGCCGAACGCTATCGAGAGCTGATTGGCTGTGCATGCAAAAGCCGTGGGTGTACCTATGCTTCACTACGTTCTGTAATCTCGATAGAGTTACTATTTCACCAGCAGATATACAATCTAGTGGTTCTGTAAATGCAGAACATGTCAAACAAAGCAATTAATGAACACATTGCATTTTGCACTTGGATCACAATTACATATGTTGTATAAGAGAAATATTGCTTTATAGTTACTTATCTGCAAAGGTCCAAGTTTATTTTATTTTGATTATATTTACATTTCGACATTGAGCTGATTAAGCAGATACACTTATGTAAAACAGGATGCAGTCAAAAAACCTGTTATATATAATCTAAAATGAATTTGGCTAAGCTTAATTTTAGCGGCATAGTGTACTCACGCTAGATACCAAACTCGCGGAATGCTATTTGGTATGAAATTTCTTCCTAGCCTGGCTGGTATGTATAGCGTGCTGAACACCAATTGGTGCTTCAATCAACTCTTTGTATTTCTCAAAGTAAAGACGTGCAGTTATAGACAGAAATAAAACCAAATGGTGAGGAACAATTAACAGCTATTCCACTGGTATACAAGTATTTTTCACGAATTCTTCTTTTATTTATGTCCGTAGCTAATATTTGAAGGTATGATGCGTGTTGTGCTGACAAATGCTGTTTTTGTTCGATGCAGTGCTTACTGTGTGAACTGGTATTGATTTTAGTACGAAGGTGCCAACATCCAGTTATTAGACTTGCCAGGTATCATTGAAGGCGCCTCACAAGGTATGTAGATTATATTTGAGGTATATTAAGTATGAATTGTACTGTAGTAATGCTTTGGGTGAAAATAAAGAGTAAAATTAGGTAATGTCTCATAAAATACTATAACATTAAAGTATGTCTGTTGACATTATACACGATATTATTTTGAGGTAGTATTTGATAATATTAATTTTGATTTTGAAAATGTAGTCAGAGGTTTTTGTTGAGTAGCACAAAAACGTGAGTTGATATTTTACATATTTTCAGGCCTTCGAGCGTTTTATCTTTTTTTGTCTCAGGATATTGTTTTAAAAATCTCGATTTAAGATTTTTTGTCTCAGCATTATGAATTCAGCATGTTTTTGGCTTGTTAACCTTTCGTGGAAGATGTGCGGTACTCGCCAAAAAGACTGTCACTCGCTAGACTCGTTCGAAAAAAATTGTTCTAAAAATAGAATTTATTACTAATTTAAATAGTTTCGAAATCTCGAGCGAGCCACTCGCTCGCTCGAAATGCGATAGACATTAAAAATTCTGAACAAATATTTACCATCAATAGGTCATATCTCATTACCATTACTGTTTTTTTATTTTAGGCAAGGGTAGAGGTCGCCAGGTTATTGCTGTAGCTAGAACTGCGGATCTTGTTGTAATGATGTTGGACGCTTTGAAAGGCGAAGTTCAAAAGTACATTATTAATCTTATTGTATTCATAATCATGAATAATGGTGTATGAAACGAACAATTTTGTTTGAACTTTTTTCTATTTTGCATATTTTCAATTATACTAATACTGGGGTGCCTCAGGACTGACTTACTACTCGAGTTTGTTATGCTCCACAATTTACTACTGAACACTTATTTATGCACCGGCAATTGGCGCAGATAGAAGACTAAGTTTATGCTGCATAAAAAGTACAAATTATCTACTGGGATGCAGTTAGAACAAGCGTTCACATTGTCCATAGTATTGTTATTGTACTTAAAACCGTGTACACCCCATGATGGTCGACAAATCAAGCAAACTAAACAAAGATTCCTGAGGCCTTCAAGTGCCCGCAGCTACAATTGTACACTAGCAATCATTATCAGTGTACAACATGGCGATCATTTTCGATACATTTCAAATTCATTTCGTTTCTATTTACTCCTTGATTAAAAAACATTTAATATTTTACCAATTTCATTTTCAAAAATTAATCTTTAATGTTCTCGCGTTTATGACGACGGCCACATGGCACTTGGACACATACGAAATAAATAATTGTTTCCCTGTCATAGTATTCGGCAACTGGAAGGTATCTGTTCTAGCTTATATGTTGGTGTGAGTATTGCAAAAATGTCAAAATTTGAATATTTTTGATACTAAATTTGAAAGTTCGAACCTGCTGCAGAGTATCGCCTAAGCAATGATAACAATGCGACTAAATCATGTAAGCAACACAGTTGACGCGCTTAATTAAAAACTGCACTGAACTGGAATTTAGCTTAGTTAAATATTACTTATGCAAACCGTTTATTAAACTTTCGCTAGTTGCGCGAAACCATTGATTTGAAAAATGTGTACACTACTGACAAACATGTAGTTTTCGAGCGAAGGCTCGGCCAGTTATCTTTCAAACAACACCCTGATAATCGTAACGCACAGCATCACAAGACCTTTTGTGGGAAAAATACCTCAATTATGGATTTTTATTTTCCCGCGTATTTGCTTTGAGGAGTTGTCTATTTTATTGAGCGTAGCTCGGCGAAGCCGAGCGAAGCGTTTTTATTTTCTGTCTGGGAGCAAAAAAGTCGATGTCCATTCGTCTTTCATGGATCTCAAGAACCACTGAACCGATTTTAAAAAAAACTTTTTTTTGTTTGAAAGCCTATCATGTCAGAGTGTGCACCTGATATTTGGGATTAAAAAATTTTGAGTAGTTAATTAGCTAATTAGTTAATTATATGCAGCTAAAATAGAGGATTTTGCAATATTTGTGTTATTTATTGAAAAAGAATCGTTTCGATCAAATCATTATAGGGTTTTTTTGGGTCGAAGAATTCAAATATAATATTTTTACGAATGATAAAGCCCTATGCCCTATGCAATGTAGTTACAAGAACATAAAATTGAGTACATTCGTGTAATGCCACAGCCCAAGCTCCGCTCACAAATGTAGTTCCACTACCGACTTGTAAGCCTGAGGGTTTAACGTGTAACACACGGTATATATAGGTATTATAAATTTATCAAATTTAATGGCAAACATTAATCCGCATAAAATTTCGATGATATCCTTCCATTATTGCTTGCTTAAAGCAAATTTTGTGAAGATACTTTCAAGTATTCATAAAGTTTAATCCTTGTTGAAGACAACTGTGTTTCGCAATGGCCGTAGATTGTGAAACTGAAATAATAACACTCATTATTATGTTTGAGTCTGCATTAGATAACTACAGTACTCGCCAAAAACGACTATCGCTCCCGGCCCGCTCGAAATGAATTGATTATCAAAGTAGATTTTGTTTTTAATTTTATTTGTTTCGAAATCCCAAGCGAGCCATTCACATGCGACGCACTCCAGGCTCGCTCAAAATTTCGAATCATTTTTAGCGTGTACTGTACATATTATTGCCTATATTAGATGGAAATATCGTGCTCTTGGCTTCTCCAAATCACCTAAATTAAACCTGGTGCATAGCTTGGATAGTTCCTTTACTCGGAACTGGAGGACGGAAAACAATTGGGCACTGTGGGACAACAATTACAGCCACTTCATTTAGGGTCCCCCCAGTTAAACTCGTTAACCTAGATTGCTGTACCAGTCGCACAACGTCAAAAACTGATTGCAATTGTACTTAAATGAAAAGGAGAAATTTTTACGATTTTAGCCCAGCAAAGAGATTTTTTCATGGAAAAATTCGCATATTTTTATCTTATCAGAGAGAAATTTGGTTAATTTTTAGTGCAGAAAACTACCTGGAGGCATGAATTAAGGGAAGTCAAATTTAATTTGGGGGCATGAGCTGGGGAAGCTGGGCGGAGGTCTGACGGCTCCCTCATATGGAAAAGCTGGACTCTTTAGTTTACTACTTTCAAACTTTGATCATAATTATGACGTTAATTTAGGGAGTGGTCATAAAATGTTTTTCCTGATTAGTTGGTATCGCCGTTACTTTGGAGCTCTATCAGCATTGCTCTTAATGGTGCAACATTAGTTTGCCACATATCTTTAACTCGAAGCTGCTCTATTGCTTACATAAAATATTTTGGCCTTTTTACAATTAGTTGATTTATGATCTACCGGTCGTCTTCAACACTCGCAAGTTAATACCTTAATAATGTTTAGACCGGTTCTGAGCCCTATTTGTAGTGTTGGCTTACTGGTGCTTCGTTCAAGGAACATGATATTTTATAACGTTTTTCGTAGCACATGTGCAGGTCGCGGATCAAGTTAATATTTTTACATTTCAAATTAGGGTATTTACTGTGACAGTATTTACCGACAGCACTATCTATCATTGCGATGCGACACTGTGTCGATAAATGATCTTACAGTTGTTATTGAGCAGGAGTTGCATTTTGTAATCTTTGCCGTTTCCCTTACATTATACATAATTATTGTAACTTCCAAGTGATGTGCGCTTCTTTCAAAATATTCAATTATGTCTTTGTGTGGTTAGAGGATAATTCAATATGAAATTATGTTTTGATAATGATGCCTTCTTGCCATTATATCAAAATGGACTTATAGTGAGAGCTGATGTTTGTGTCATTTTTAAGGCAACTTTTAGAGAAAGAACTTGAAACCGTTGGTATTCGTCTGAATCGTGATCCACCAAACATATACTTTAAGGTACTTTAATACTGTCTTATTATTGAAACGAGGCGGGAGTAGCGAGATGTGTTTTCTTAGACAACGAAAAGTCTTACTTGATGTCTGTCTGTGCCACACATAACTTATCCATGGATTTATGGATTCTCGAGATTTCTCAACTCGCCGGGTAAAAGAATCCATATTGGGCATCTAGCCATGTATTTGCGCTATGCCAAAAATTATTTGCTGTCTAAATTGCTCACAAAACCTACATGGGACATATTAGAGGCTTCGTTAGCGTTCCACTGAAATTTTAAGTTATAACCTCTTAGAGACGTCGAATCTGGAATGGAGTTTACATGTTTACCACGCGGGGTTTTCTTATCTAGAGATACAGTTTTATTTCATGGAGCGTTTAAGCACCGTTTATCGTGCTATAAACGCCGAAGTATAAAAATACAAGAAAAACGACATTCTCAAAAATTTGACTGCGTAAGGTTATTGCATGTTGGTGCTAAAATACAGGGTGTTTCAGAAGTAACTACCCACTGTTTGATGCTAACTATCGGTTGATTGGGCAGAGGTAGCTCGCCAGTTTTTTTGTATAATTATAGGCAAGTATTAAAAGTTTACTTACATTACGAAGAGAGATCTCAGAACAGCTCCGTCTGTGCACCGCCAAGCTGAATGCATTTCACCAGTCGGGACGGTACAGATCGTCAAACTTTGGCGCATAAGTCCAATTTTAGAAAACGCTGATTTTATCCTGTCCATAGTAGTAGAAAAATGGGGGTTTTGGGACAAAATGCATCAGTTGGAACGCGGCCAAGTACTGCTAGAGGTGCAGTAGTTGGCTGCTTTCCAACTGTTGCATAGTTTTAGCACTGTTTCATGTGTACTTTATGGATCTTGCGCAAAATGCAGCAGCTGGTTGCATTCCTAACCAGGGCTTGTGGCAGTTGGATTGCCGCCAAAAGCTAAAAAATGTCTACAAAACCAGGGTTTTTCCAGCAGCTGGAGCGCAGTCACCTGGTTTTGGTACCAATATAACATTTCAGACATGTCAAGTTGACCTCGGATACACTATAAAAGAATCTGGGACAAAAATCAACAGTTGGAACACGACCAATTACAGTTGGCGTGGTACCAACTGCTAGCCATGTCATCTACAACTGGTGTAAATCTCTGCAGCTGCCAATAGGTCCGGAAACAGGGGTTGTGAGCAGATTTTGACAGTTGGAACGCAGCCAACTATTGTTAGATTGCTAGCAACTTTATGAAAACTTAGCTTTTGGGTCTTTGTCAAATAGACCTCGCAGCGATACATAAAAGTTTTGAGCACGTGACAATATTTGGAGGTTTAATGTGCACCTTTGTCGCACCAAAATGACGCAGTTGGTGTTTTCTACCGACGTTTCGAGTAATAAGCAGCAAATAGTTTTCATAAAACGCAGTCATCTATATGCGTATTTGTAAATACGCTGGGAAATAATATTTAGCTTGCACAAAAGACATGGAGTTGTGAGTGATGTTTAGAAATAAACATACACTCTTCGTGTCTATATTATAAAGCGCGCTGGCAGCATAGAAGCTAGCTTCTACGCAATGTTTACAAATAGCTTTCGAAACAATATTATATATATTTATTGTGTCTGAATATGAATAGCAATAGTCATGTTTTGGTTCAGGGACGTTGCCATCTCATGACAAGTGGGGGGAATAAGTGCTTCAAATTTACCTAGTACAACCGTCCCCCTCTGTACCCCCCGTATCCCGGCGCCCCTGTTTTGGCTTGTGTAAATTTCTCACTCATGCATACGTTACGGTTCAAAAATTGATTATAGTGCATGAATTGGATTATACTCAACTTATGAGTTTTCTTTTCCTGTTGTTTTTCAGCCAACTTTTGCATCAGATTTGTTGCAAAAATAAGATACAGTGCATACGTATGTGAAATTGAGTTGTGTACTAGTGTCGTTGTTTTTGAGTCATGCGAACTGCACACATAGTAAATAAACTTCATTTTTTTCATTAATGCTGTATTTCAATGTGGCGTTATTAGCGTCAGCAGAATTTTGATCTCGGCAACATATTGTTGATTATGCAATGTTAATTGTATTGATAGACGAATGAGCGTAGAGGTTGTTTAGTTTTTCTGTATACTCAGTAACTTCATTATTGATTTAAATGCAAGGCTGGTCGGCTAACCATTGAACTAGTGCCATGATAAATAGTTTTGCACTTTCTAATCTATCTTTTGTTTGTGTTTGCGAAATTTTCTGAAATACAGTTGGTGAATTGCGATGGCAAGTGCGTGCATTGATAAAAGCCTTAAAATAATTTCTTAGCAAAGTGTTTAGCATTAGAACAAATTTTGCCAACGTAATATTGGCTATGCGATTTTCGAACATGGAGGTGCAACATCTTTTATTTTAACAAAAAATTTTTGATGGCTTAGAAGTTGTATGTAAACTCAAATAACAAAGGTTCATGATGCTAGCTGGGTTACACATATCTCGTCAACGATAATAATATTTCTGGATGGTAGCTAATTATATATTTGAGCCAGTTTGTTGTGTCTACTAAGAAAAATACTATCTGCGCAATAGTTACAAGATTTCAATGTCGGCATGTTGACAAAATAGTGTTGGCTCGGATATAATACTCAATTCATAATTGTGTGTTTGATTTTTTAAGAACTCTCAATTATGGGATCCTATCCTCACAAGTGAGGGACATCACAAACAGGGATGCCGAGACTGTCGAATCACAAGCCCGAAGTTCAAAACAAAGTGGAAAAGGTGGTACTGCAAGCAGTGATGCAAGATCTGGTGATAATCATATTTCAAGCAAAGGCAGCACAGTTGATGTGGTACAAATTCCGGGTCAAACACATCCAAATATTGGTTACCACGTTGCACCTAAGCGCAAGAAAGGAGGGCATGTCTATGAATTTCGCAAGACTGCAACGAAACCTGCGGGTCACGACGACCAGCTTTTCATGACCGTGTCGGTTACACACAAGATAGATGTTTATAGCAGCGGGGTTCAAGAAACAACTGAAAATGTCGTAGCGATAAAATCCAGCTATGCTTGGCAAGAACTTAATGCTTTTGACCTAAACGTCGAATCCGAGGCGAATACGATTACTATAAGAAAGAGAAAGGCTGGCATCAATCCTGGAATTGATGATGCAATCTTCTAACAATTATTTAAAAGCATGATGTATATACAGAAAGCCTACAAAATATATCTTATTTATTTTAAATCTTCAAAAAAATAACAATAATGTAGACAAATATTACACTATTTAAAACGAGGATTTTGCAATTAGACATTATTTTGCTTCAAACTTCATAGGAGTTTTCGTCGTGGAATCATATTTTTGCTATTTGCGAACAATATAAAGCAGGGTACGTATATTAATTATCTAAAATACAGTAAGAAAATGAGTCTACTGAGGAACAGTGATGAAATATTTGCTCTTGCTGATATTATTGATCCTATTAGTCGTGCGACTAGCATTTTAGCAGGAAGTTTTGCGATTCTGTAGATAAAGCACTTTGATTAATTGTAGTTTAATAAAGTTAATGAATAGCCGCTGTCATCAGTTAAAATAAATTCTCCCAACATTAAGTTGCGCCATCAGCGTTGCACTTGACGTGTTCTTATAAAAACATTCCCCTAGCATAAAGTAGTATTTCTTGCTGCAATTTGAATTTTAGAACCATGACAGCACAACGCAATCTCAACGAGTTTCGGCAACGAAATATTAGAGAGTCAATTGCATTTGTTTACGAGCGGCTTCCAGTTAGCACTGCCGATAGTCACGTGTATAACTTATCGATAGGAAAGGTTACTTTTTACGGCGGGCCCCGCTCGTCATCAGACCGCGCGAAGGAATCCGCCGCACAAAATGCACTTGATCAGCTTCAGCCATTGAGCGATCACGAAACTATGACCCGCAGTGTGCTCGGTTTGCCACACAGGATTCAAATAGACGAAGCTGATCGCATACGTGATTGCTTACGCCTGCTGCGTCAAAGGGGAAGGCTACTTCCACAAAATCGAAAACAGCAGGCAATACGGGAAATCTATTTGATATACACTCACGTTGATGCTCTTGAGTAGATTTTAACTCAAAATTAAAATGGATGATAAAGATGTTGTTGAGTTTAATAAGTTTTTGATGTGATTTTTACCCAAATCCTAGCATAACCCTAACAAAACGAATTTGAATTTGGGTTAATTGTACAAAATTTGTCAAACTTGTTACCACTTTTGCTCGCATCACGCAGTTGTTGCAATTAATATTTCAACTGGCTGCTGGCTACTCTCATCTTCATACATATCTATGAGTTTTTCGCTGTATAGTTTTAGATATTGTTATATAGTTTCAGAAATCGGATCAAGATTGCCGCAATCAACTTACTTTTTAAGCGTCAAACCTATTGTACACCACTTGTTATACTGTATGTGCGATTGAGCTGATCTATGACAGTTTGAGCATTCATGTCTTGTAGCTAAACATTCTGCCGAATTGCGTAGGGCAGATAATTAAATGTGTAGCAATCAAAATCAGTATCATTATAGCAGATAAAAACATATAAAGTTACACAGTCAAGGACTCATGACCATATGCCAATGTATGAATACCATCCTGTAGTATGTAACGTTTATCGTCATAAGCAGAGAGGCTGATTTTAGTCTGTGCAAGCGAAAATATCTTGTGGCCGCTTGATCGAATAAATGTCATTTGGTGCCGCATAAGTGATGCTTGCCTAAGAGTCTACGAAATCGCAATGCCACAGTTTTCTCTTAACTACAGTTTTTGCCACTCCTTTTGCACGTTTCTTGCTGTGTCCTGCGCACTTGATGCTGTACATTTTTGATCGAAGGCCAACAAATACTTCTATGGGTTGTCCCTTTGTTTCATCCTTGAATTTACCCACTACTTTTTGATTTGCTCTGCTCCACAGAAAATGTTGCTGTGGATAATCGCTGAAATCGAACAAGTGGCAATGAGTAACCAAACTGTAGTATACATGTTGATTTCTAATTAGGTACGTCAACGAGTCGGTGTCCGTGTATAGAAGCGTGAGATCGGTAAAAATGTTTTGTGCATAGTTGTAGTGAAAATTATACACGAGATGCTTAGATAGTTCCAAAACAGTAAATCCCACGTATATTGGCTTGTTTAGAGGGACTTGTGAGCGTTGCATCATAACACCAACCAAATTTGCTGCGTAGCGTTTGAGCGTCGGCTACCAGCTTTACGTCGACATAGTTGCGCACGTTTTCCATGCTTTTGCCAAACACTGAATTATTAAGTAGTTTGAATAAGTCTTTTTGAAAATTATTCCTCGCCGCTTTACGTTTTTACATTTTTGCATCCATGCAGCCTGCCGAAATTTTACTCCGCGATGAATGCTAAGCAGTTTCATTCCCAAATGCAGATACAGTTGTAAATTTCAGTAATGCACGACATAGTTTCGTTTTGACTGCAGGGTGAGCACCAATTTTCTTTGAGCTGATAGTTTCAACTGTAAATTGTTCATAAGCTGTTTGCAGTATGGCGACAGCATTTCGTGTTCGATGGTTACACGCTCTGGCGCTAAGGGATAATCATTGTGTCGTTCGTGCAAATGCGAAGGGTATTCGAGATCAACTTCTGTCTGCCGATGGTTCTAAATCAGCAATTGATATTGAGTCTAGTTCATCACGTTCCATCCATACAAAGCTTGATGCAGGCATACACTGACTCATGCTGTAACCGTAGAGATTGTTTGCGTGTAAGCTTAGTATGTAGCTGGTGGGCTCAGCTGGGTTGTAACTTTCGAGAAGCGGATTGTTGGCCTTGGCATACCTCTGCATGAGACACGATACTCCTCCCCTTATACCACGTTCAAAAAACTCGTACATTTCCGGCTCTGTGATCAACTCTAATGGGGTTGTACACTGACGCAAGCAAGCTGCCCACCCTAGAGAAGGCAGCGTCATAAAGTGGGCCGGATCCAATCGGTAGTGATCTAAACTAAATTGGTGGAAATTTTCGAAAACATCGCTCAACAATAGCACATCAGTTAGTAAATATAGGTCATGGTAGTCGCCAAGCGTTTCACAACGGAAATGATTCCATACCGCGATGGCGTGACTATAGTCCTCGGTGGAAATTGTACTTTCAGTTAGCGTACTGTAAAAGTTTTCAATTGCTGGCAAGCATCAATCATTAAACTTTTCAAAAGAATCAACATATTCGTACGGGTAAACGCCCTTTCGCAGCAGCAAAGTCACGTCATCATTACAGGGGGAAAGTAGTTTACTGTTCTGAAAGCTGACACTCCCTGGTCAAGTAGATTGCTAGTCAATGTTTCTAGTGACGAATGCATAAACTGACATGAATCTAAAAATTTTATACGCCACGTTGTCGACTGAGATTTCAATACAATTGCAAATATTATGTGTTTCTGAATGTCTTTAGCAACGCATTCCAGCTTCAACTGATGCTGAGTTACAACTTTTCCAATCTGTTGCATAATTAGATGGCCATCATAATTTTTTAAATTGTGCATAAAAACACAAGCATCTTTCGATAGTTGAAACGAGATGTTGCACTCGGCATGACACGGGCCTCTAAAACGACCACATGTTTTGCAATGATCGCGCACAATATTTTGTCGACAATCTTGACACCACATTCGTCTATTTTGGTGTTGACCATTTTCACAACATGCAAAGCTGTTTTCGCAAATATTGCAGTATAGCTGATTAAAAAATTGGCACCATTCTGCACTGGATAGCCGACGCATTGGACGCTTGTTGCGAACGAATGACTCGTGATATGCGGTAGACTTTTCGATTACTATGTTTAAAAATTCATCAACTGCAGCGAAGCAACTTTCACTACTGGAACGTCAATTTTCGGCGTTGAGTCAGAGCAACATTGTCTAATATCCAAAACAGCAAAACCCGACGGAATGTGTTCTGCCCGTTTCATAGAGGAAGACGTTTGTGGATTTGGCTCACATCCAGATATCGGTATAAGTGCGCATTCGAAATCGGCGTAAAACACGTACGGCTGACGTAACATTTTTTTAGTTTGAGAGAACTGGAGTTTATTTTCGTCGTCTGCAGGCATTCTTACGACGACACCTTCACTCTTACAACGCGCGAAGTGTGACACAAGTTTTTCTGGTGTGTACTGCGGAAATAACCACTTCACGCAGAAAAATTTTCTTGCCCTGTGTTTTCTCTGGTCGTACAGCAGAGCATCAAATCTTTTGATCCAACAGTAATGTGAAGAGCCATTTGCTTCAGATATAAGGAGTAGCAATGTTATCGGCGCAGAATACGACGGGTATGACGAGCAGTATATTGGGAATATGTACTCGTCATAACCGTAGACGTATATAGATAAATTGTTTGCTTCTTCAAAGTTTGTCATTTGTTCAATTGTAAACGGATAGTTGTATTCATCGAAGTTATAGTTATGAATGTACTGAAGGTAGTTTGATGGTCGCTCGGGATGGACCATAACTGGATGGCGCGCGGCTAAAATTGCCCATTGAAAACATCGGTTGTCAAAATTTTTAATGTTTATGATACACTTTTTGTTCTTTAGACGACTAGGCAGAGGAATGTAAGCGCCTGCGACTAGAGGTTGATACCTAGCAATGTGAATATCATTCCCATGATGTAATCCACAACCCAACTCGAACCCCCATCGCAAAAATTTTCCACTTTACGGCAAATTTCACTAATTAAAGCATCAATCTGAGTTTCGATATCTGTTCTATGCAAAATTGTTTGCTGCCTGTTATTCATGTAAGCCTCAGCGTACGATTCATCGTCTAGCGCTTTTGCAAACCTTACTCGGCTTCTTACATGTATCTTAAATGCGTTAATTACGTGCAGCAAGCCTTCACAAAGCTCTAACAATCGACGCTTGGCAGCTTCAAAATATACTATGGTATCATTATAAACCACTTCGGTTATTATTTTGTATCGCTTTAAATATCCTGACAAGATCGAGCCGCCTGCAACAATTCTCATAATGCAACTGATTAGCAGTTCGCAAGTTGCTAAGGATTTATATAAAGCCAAAATATTTATTTTTCACACAACGCGAAGTATATAAGTACAATTTACAATATACTACGATAGCGTGCGCCAGCGGTTGTCATGTGAGTTATCTAACATCAAATTACTGTTATTATGCTTGTCCCTGTCATCAACTTCATTATAATCCTGATCATCATCATCGCTATAGTAGGTTTCTTCCGAGGCAGTGGATTTTCTAATTTCATCGATAATCTTCCGAGTTTTTGTGTTAGGTATATATCAGGCAGTTTCGCAACTGCATGCTAAAACTTTTGATAACCTATCGGTGCGTGGTTCGGCTGTCGTGATTTCATAATATGGCTAATTAAATCGGCGACATGTGCTCCAAGAATAAGTTCCCCATCTATCGGCACAGCGCCTTGCTTGTTCCATCGTAAATGAGGAACTGTGTGGGTGCTATGACTGTTCAATACTGTGGATAAAATGTTTGTTGCTTGTTTTTCAAATCGCTTTGGTACTGAACCAATAGCGGCCTTTGCCACATCGTCTAGATTGATCTCATCAGCCGACTTGCTGTGGCGTGCTACAAAATTAGACACATCGATGCAAGTGCTTGTTTTTTGAGTTTCAAATATTTTTGCAGTACATTGTTGTATAGATCAATTTTAACTTCAGAAGGTTTTGTGCTACGCAATATCTGTTCCATTTCGTTATCCAAATCCAGTTGCAAATTTAACTGAGGATCTGACAAAATTTTTTCACGTCGTTGAAGCATATCAAAGTACGTAGCTGGCATCATGATCATTTTTTAGCAGTCATGGTAGCGCTGAGAGAATAGGACCCAAAATAAGTGGTAATATTGCTCCGCCTCGTTGCAAAAGAAGCTTTCTTTTCTTTTTCACAGGCGTCTTGTGTTGAACAATTTTTCTGCAGGTGGATCGAAAAGTTTTTAATCTTTGTTTTTGGCTGTCTGTCAACACAGGTACTCCGTGCAAGATATTATAAATGCATTCTGCAAGAGCTATAATAACATCATTTTTGCAATTCGTCAAAACTGCCCGGCGTAAACGCTTATCACAGCAGCATAAAACTTGAAACAAAATGTTTGTTATCATTCAGGCGTGACATTGTTGTGACTGTCTGAAGTTGGGCGTCTTGTTTATATGTTGTTGTTATTGCGGAACCCAAATTACAAGTCATTCGTCAGGAAATATTCCAGAACGCAGCCGCAGCAAATTTGGTGTTTCTGGCTCGCATCAAGGAGCAAATATTTACTATATTCGTTTGTTGTTTGTTCATATGCTGACATGAAGTAGCGAAATTTCGTAGGGAACATTTGTTTAGCTAAAACTGTAACTGCTGTTTTGTCTCTAGGCTGTGGAAGACAAACGAAATAATGTCCAGTAGAAATAACATCTCGTGTTTGACTTCCCCTGTGATACAAATTTTGCGTTACAAATATAACTGTAGCATTTAAGTGATGACTGAATTTACAAAACAGCTTCAGCAGTTCATTGTTTGGCAATTCCGCATGTAGGTCGTCCAAGATTAGTATTGTGTTTGCGTTCGGGTTAAAAACGCGTTGTTACGAAGAAAATAGTCATTACAACCTTCTGACATGTTGAATTTTTCGCCCAAATTTAAAAAGTCGTTGTAAAGTGGCTGAAGAATACTGTAACATAGTAAGACTTTAGCCACCGACTTGGTAAACATTTCATTGATAGAGTTCATTAGTTTACAAATCCATGTAGTTTTTCCTGATCCTGAGCTGTCCATTACAATAATTGTGCACGGAAACTGTAGTCTTGGCTCAAACTCAACTATAGTCCCAAGCCAAGCCATTTGAAACGATTTTATTGAGACAACACTGGTTTAATGCAGGCCACTTTTTTTGCGAGATATATATACAAAATAGTGCCGAGTTAATTTTAACATCGTTTTGTCGTTTCTGCAGCGATATTTTGGCGAAAAGCATTCGAGACAGTCGAATACTCCTCTGCAAAAATTGTAAGCTACAAACAGGCACCACTGCCCACAAACTGCTGATTCTATAGACTGCACCTGTTTACGGTTATAGTCATACTTTGCATTCTTTTGTTGTAAATACTTTTCGAAATCCTCATGGTAAAACCAAGGACCCATGCCATAGGGAGTCAAAGAAGTAGGCTCTGTGCGGCTCTGAAAACCAAAACAAAACCCAGTGACTTCCAGGCAAATGACTTTAATCTGTATTGGAGACGAAAAAGCATGGAAAATGATTAATGCACTTTGGTAACTGGTCTGCTGCGCAGACATCTAAGAAATGCTGCTTCGTATATTTATTGGCCGAGAATGCGCGATATAAATTGCAAGTATCCATTCTAATATCTAAGCAAAATCACATTTCTGTTATTGTCTATATATATTGTACTGTCGTATACTAAATAGACAATTATTGTGCATGATTGATCAATGTCGTTCACATCAAATTGCATTTTCAAACTCAGCTCCCCTTGCTTAGTTGGCTCCGAGTATGCGGAAAAACACGATTCGTCTGGCGATAAATCAAAACCATAAAGAGCGAAACCACCGCTAAGATAGTCGTAGTAGCTAATACCGTTGCTACTGTCAGTTCCAAAATAGCCAGCAACCTGCAGTAGGCTCAGATATTCTCTGATGGCATCGCTTTCCGTCCATTTCGATTGAAACGGTATAGAAGGAATTGTTTCGCTTTCTTTATATAAACATACGTAGCTAGGTTGTTTCGATTTGAAATTAAATGGTGATTTTTGTCCATTCCCAATAAAGGATCGCTTTCAACCAAGCCAACTATAACAACACGAGGAAGGGACCTCGTGAAATATTTTCACGGTTGATCAGTGTGCGCCCTGCAGAAATTTGAAATTCCTTTACAACAACTCGAGATATCAAATATCTTGCGGGTTGCATGCGAGAACGGCGGCAATTGCGGTGGCTGCCACTGATATAACTTTACATCGTCGTACAAAAAGTGTTACATCTAATAAATCAAGTTTAGGTGCCACCAGTGAAGAAAACATAAATCGAAATGCATTTTCCGATTGATGTAATGCCACTGCAATGTCGACACCAATAGGCAGCAGTCGGTGCTGAGTTTCTCTATCAGCTGATAGTCGACCGAACATTACAAATTTTCGGCCATTTGCTGTCAACTGTCTACGAGATGCATGACCTTTGTTTAGTTTCCCATCCAGTGCATCCACATTACCAGCAGTGTCTTTGTAGAAAAATTCAGCAGCCAGCTGATTATTCTTCGCTTCAGAGCCAAAATTTAGCAATCGTTCAATAAATGCACGATACGGATAGTTGTCTGTAGACGTTGATACAACCTTATCTTGTAAGTTAATATCAACTTTCTTGAACATTGCATGCGCAAACAAGTTGACAGGAGCAGCATCACTTTCAGGTTTTTCAGTTATTACTCGCGCCGAAATCTTGACGTAAAATACTGGATCTAAATATTCTTCTTCGCTCCCAGGAATATAAATGTTTATTGAAACCGTATCGTTTAACGTATTGCTAGGCCTAACGTCGATCCAGTTGGAACTTGTAATAGCGCTTTGAACTGACTTTGATGAAAACAAATCGAGCTCATTTTTCATGTACTCATCAAGTTGTGCAAATGGCACTTTCTTTATTCTGCCATTTCGTAATCGCTTGGGAACACGAGACATTCTCAAAAATGAAGCTGAATTATGTTATATAACATTGAGTTGTTTACAACAGCTGCAGAAAAAAGTAATGTAACTTGAGGTTACACATTGCTTACATATGTTTTGATAGTTTATACGAAAATATCACTCTCCCGTACAGCACGACCAGTTGTTGGCGATTTATAGCGTTTTCGCAATAGTTTTATATTTTCAGGATTTCTGTTTCGCCGAGACTTTTTTCTAGGTTTCTTTCGCTGTTTATCCTTTTCGAATTACGTTTTGGCTTCCCTCTGCCTTTTTGAAATCCATTTTTAAATGTGTTGTTGCCACCTCTTTGACAATATTTTCAGCTGTGTTCTTTATTGCTGTTTTCAAAAAATTAGCAACTTTTTTTCGTCTCGGTTGTCTGCTTTGCGTAGGATTAGTATTATCAGTAGAGTTGGATTTGACGGCTGCTTGTAGTAAGCCCTTTGCAACGTGTGGTGCAACAAAACGTGACGCTGGTATTATCATTCGAGCTAACGCGGAAAATACAGATCTAAGACCATAACCTCTCTGAAACACTTCACCGTGGAATCCGTCAACAGTTTTACTGTTTCTCTGTGCCATTGTCGCACTAGTACCACTTGCTTCGACGGAAATGTAATTTAACAATGACTTTGCCTCTGCTTTGAAAGGGTATAGGTGTGTTTGCATCGGTATTTATATAAATTCTAATAGCTGAAATGCTTCCAGAAAATACTGGTACATAGTGCGGTATTGAATATGTGTGACATACGATACGAGTTGCACAGCTTTGTTTTTTCCTAAAGTTGATGAAAACGGGGCACTACTCGCAACAAAGGATCTTCCGTATCTCCAACAAGCTGAGATTTACAAATATTGGAATATATACAGTGCATTTATTCCAGATGTTAAATCTACTTCGTTGGGAGCCATTAGATCTGGTGATGGAACTGTGTAACTTTTGTCTGGTTCGAAACCATATAACAGCCCGTGTCTACCGGAAAATCTAATCTCTGTCGGAATTGATTGCAGATTAACTATTTTAAATCGAGCGCTTTCCAATTCGTATATAAATTTGACCATGCTGTGGGCAGCTGTAGTTTTAATAGTTTTATTTGTTATTGCTGCCAATGATTCAGCGCTGGTATATGATCCTTCTGGAATAACCACTGCAAAAGTATGAGGAACTTCAACATTTGGAATTTTTACTGTTACCTCAAAAGTCGCTTTTCTATGAACAACATTCCCAGCCAAGTGACCTTTATCATTAACAACGTAGCAAATGTGGTCGGGGTGTATTAGTTCGCACAGACCAACTTCCCACTTATCTTGTTCCAGCTCTAGTCGCGATATTAATTTTACACAAAAATTACTAAGCTTGTTGTCGCGGAACTCGTCTACTGACGACTTACTAAGAAGTGTGATATAGAAACTACCAAATTCGCTATGTTCCATTTTATTTAATTATGAAACATTTGAAATACAAAACAACACTTGTAACACGTAACTGCACGAGATAAATATATGAACAATTGCTTTTTACGTTTTCCTTTTTATAAAATTTCTGATTCGACGTTCACCGTTTTTATTCTTGTTTACTTTCTTTATCTTCATCGTGATTGCATGAACACGGATCATAACTGGGCGCTTCCCACATTTGAATAAGTCTTTCAATAGCACGTTGTTGCACAGTTGGATCGATATTGTTACAGTGTTCGAAATGTGAGTTCATTATAGCTTCTCGGAAATACTCTCAAATTTCTTTCGCAGTACGCTGACAACCGTTTTGATGCGCGGAACCATACCTCTGAACAAACCGGTCATCGCTATTGCATCCCCAGCAATTATAGTTCATTAGCCGATAAATTTTTTCAGTATCTCGCTGTCTTCAAATTTAAGAGACTTAGCTGGACTGTCTGCCATCTTGTTTGCAAATGACTACAACCCTTTTCAACTGACATTATTTATAGGTGCACAAGCGATTGTTTTTCATTTTTGCATCACTTTCTGCAACTCGTGCGCGTAATACCAAGCATTTAAATCTTCTCCAAGCATATCACGTAGTCTGTACCGCGGAGGAAAACTCATCTCTCTTGCCACAATTTCATACTCTTCGCTAGTCCATCGTTTTTCAGCTTCTTTTGTAAAGCTTTCAATTTTGGCTTGATGTATTCGCACATGATCACCGAAAAAAATAATCAAATATAAAGGAAAACGGAACAAGAAAAAAATATAAAGAGAATCAAAAGCGCAAAGACCAACCAACACACACAAACACAACAACAAAACAACAAAACCAACACCAAAACAACACCCCCCCCACCCAACAAACACAAACACCCCACAAAAAAAACAAAACCACAAAACCACAAACAAAACCAAACCCACCAGATCAAACTAAAAAAAAAAAAACCCCTTAATATTTCGTGTTACGTATGGTCGACGAACGAGTTTATGCAGCTGGTATGTCGGCTGATAAGCGAGCCAGTGTCGCACCCTGCTTAGACTTACAGTCAAACCCAATTTTTTAGCTGCTTCATATAGCTTTTCGGCGCTTGTAAAACATGCCTCACTACTCGGATTATAATACAAACGAGATAATGATTTATTTAAATACATATCATGATTCACTATTAGAATATAGATTCTTCAAACACATATCATTAGTTTACATTAGACTATATCTTCTGAGTCATCAAGGTCGTCTTTGGATACAATCTGTTTCTTTCCACTCTTTTTAACCGAAAGTTCGTCACGAACTGTCTGAAGCGTTTTGCCAAGCAGATTCTTCGCGGGGTACTGAAATGTGATACACATAAATTTACCGGACATAATATATTTCAAAACACTGGAACATAATTGAAACACAGAACACCGCGCAAAGAATTTGTATAGCTTAGATTAGTTGAAGAAAATAACTGCAGACGTTGTATGATAAACTAACCTTTCCAGGTTTAGTAGAATCTGGGTTGAGCATGTCAAAGCCCTTGCCAAGATAAGTATCAAAAGATGTAGCGAAAACCAACATCGCATCCTCCGTATCCAGTAGTTGTTTTTTCATTTCTGGATGCTGCATGAATTTTGCGGTCAGAGCCTTCTTCAGATGGCACAGCAAAACTTCGTTCCTTTTGTCTGGTACAAGTTCTGCTGCGGTCAACATGATTTCGTAGCATCGGCGTGGTGAATACGTTTGTTTGATCACATTGAACAAGTCTGTTCTGTTTATGAACAACGCTTTTTGCGCTTCCACATACTGCTAAACGCATCTATATTTCGCGCCATCAACTTTTATAAGAGCTGATCGAAAATTTTAGAAACAGCTCCATCCGCTATTGAACAGCACCAATATGCTTTTTTCATCTTCTGAATTAATAACGTAACGCTCCAAAGGAGCACTATTCTCGCTTACAATTGTAGTGTTTGACGAAGCTGCCATCTTTCATCTGTTTCCACACTAAAATAAATACAATTTGTGTAACAGACTTCTTTTATAGTGTATCCGAGGTCAACTTGAAATGTCTGAAATGTTATATTGGTACCAAAACCAGGTGACTGCGCTCCAGCTGCTGGAAAACCCCTGGTTTTGTAGACATTTTTCAGCTTTTGGCGGCAATCCAACTGCCACAAGCCCTGGTTAGGAATGCAACCAACTGCTGCATTTTGCGCAAGAACCATAAAGTACACATGAAACAGTGCTAAAATTATGCAGCAGTTGGAAAGCAGCCAACTACTGCACCTCTAGCAGTACTTGGCCGCGTTCCAACTGATGCATTTTGTCCCAGAACCCCCCTTTTTTCTACTACTTCCATCAATTCTTGAGGGTCCTTCTCCCTACTTCCATAACCATCTTCTTTCAGAATACCCCAAAGAAAGAAGTCAGGCGGAGTTAAGTCTGGTGACCTAGCTGGCCACTCGATGGCACCTCTGCGGCCGATCCATCGATTCGGGAACCTTTCGTCTAGCCAAGCGCGGACTTCGGTAGCGTAGCGAGCTGGGGTTCCGTCATGCATGAAAACAAGGTCCTCGGTTGCGATTTGCGGGTAGACATTCACAGATAAAGTTTCAAATAGCTGGTTTTATTGACATTTCCGTCAAAAAAGAATGGACCAACGATGCTTTGTGAACAAATTCCGGCCCAGACACAGACTCCAGGGGCGTTGACCTCTTTGTTAATCGTGACCTGTGGATTGTCTTCAGACCAATAAACACAATTATGGCGATTAACATGACCATTGAGCTTGAAAACTCCTCGTCGGTCCACAAAATGCGATCAAGGTCCAACGCACTGCTTTCCACCATGTCCATAAATGTTTCACAAAACTGGACCCTGCGATCGAAATCATTATCAGAGATAAGACGGGGCCGAAAGGGCTTCAAGTTAAGCTCCTTGTAAAGGCGCCAAACGGAAGTATGAGGAATACCCAGCTGGAGGGAAGCCCTTCGAGTTGACTTCTGGGGGCTCCTGGATAGCGCAGCGCTTAATGCAGCTTTCTGGTCCCCACTTGTGGCAGACTTTGGACGATCCCGCCTAAGCCGTTCCGCTACACTGCCAGTGTCCTCGAATCGGGAAATAATATCAGCCTTGCGAGTAGGAAGTATTGAGTCGAAATGATTTTTCCACTGGCGTCAGACTTCGGCATAATTTCCGAATTTACAGTAAAGTTTTACAACACAGATTTTTTCAGGCAGAGATCGTCGTGGGGAATCCATGGTATAAACAGTATATATTTATAATAACCTGCAAGATTAAAAACAGCGATAAACAACCATTGCGAAATATTACGACAGAAGATATTGATTGACAAAGTATGGGTAGTTACTTCTGAAACACTCTGTATGTACTTATAATGAGTTGTTGACTTCACTGTTTTAAACCTACATTGTGGAACATGTATGTCGTTGCCGCTGTAGAATATTACAGGATAAATGCTAAGTTTTTATATATGCAATAACTGCATTTCATTACTTTTCAGTTATATTTGTTATTTTAACACCTACATACAAGCTGGAATGTAGTTTTGGGTTTTCGGGATGCAGCAGGATGAAAGCAGTTGTATTTGTAGGTATCCAACAGGCCAAGCGCTAGGGACCTGAAATGTGAAAAAAGATTTTTTAGTCTAATTTTTCTGTAAAAGTTGTAATTTGTTTTCTGTCTTTTGGGTCATTGGTTGAAGAAATAAAGGATCTTTTGTTTATTAAATACTGAAAATGGCCTCTGCTCCTAACGTATTGCTGTGTGTTATTGTATTTCTGTGACTTAGAATGGAGTTGAAAAACCTCAGTCTGGAACTTGCTAAGCGCAGTCTAGCCACCCTGACTTCGTTTCTTCTCACCGCGCAAGTTGTTGGGGTATGTCTAAACATTGTTGGGGTACATGTTCAATATCATTTTTTGTGTTCTCGTATTCTGTACACTGATGTGTTGCGAATAGAGATGATACTGATATCTAGTCGATGCACCTATCCTGATACTTAACGATACTTCGTCGCAGCGTTGCATATTATTTGAATGCGTTTCGAAGCTAAGGTGTGTACTGACAATCTAGTTATAATTCTGTCAGTGAAATCCGGCAGCGTATTTATTATTTTTATACGCTATTGTTGTATGTCTTATTAATTTTTTTTCAAAATATTTAAAGTACCCATGAGATGTGATACAAACGTCTTATTATAGTAAAACACTGTAAGTTTTGACTTTTGTTTAAATTTTTGCTACGAAAATTTTATAGATGAAGTTTCGAGTTCTTGAGTTTGTTGTTATACATGTACTGTTGCAGCTGATTTGTAGCTAGTAACATTACTTTTTATGTTTACTCTAGTACAAGAAGTATAATTCGCCATTTTAGATAAAGAAGTCTGGAGGTATTCATTTCAATTCAACAGTGCCGCTGACCAAGGTTAACGAAAAACTGGTACAGCTCATTTTACATGAGTATAGTAAGTTATCATTATTAGTTCCTATTTTGACAGCGCGAATCATTAAATTATTAAATTTGTGTACCATGATTACCGTGCTACTTCGAAACTGGAAGTATTGATAAACACTATGACCAAACTTGTAAAGTCTACATGGGATTATCACGCACGCACATTTTGTTCTAAAATTATAGATGAATAACTTACATAATGACCGAGCCAAAATTTGTGTTCAGCAGTAGTGTTGGGAACTGGCCGAATTATTCGTCTAACGACGGCGAGCCAGGAAAACGGCCGGTTGGGAAAACGACCCCTCAACGAGTTTTCTAGCCGCTATCAAAAAAGCGATCGGCGGGCCTCTCCAAGATTTATTCTGAAACATTTTCCTGTGATATTTAAAAAAATCAAAAAGTTTCGGTACTGATTATGCACGAAATTATATTCATCCACTACACAGTTACATGTAAAACCGCAATGCTCTTTACGCTACAGTTCCTATTACAATGTAACAAATACATCATCTGTGCCAAGCAGTCTCAAAAAGCAGCTTACATTTTAGAACGAATCCTATGGCGACCATAGCTATCTGACGACCTCTAATGCTTACCGTATAAGGGTAAATCAAATATTGCTCCGCGCTAACTCTTGCGTAATATGGTAATACCCGAGAACTTTTCAGTTTGTAGGCGAATTTCAGCCGCAACCGTCAAAGTGTCTCGATATATCAGCAGTGAGACCGTGCAATGCTGCTTAGGGCTTAATACGTATTTGTGTACGCATAGATTTTATATTGATTATAGTAAACGAAGCCTTAAAATTGTACGTACATTGACAGAAAGTTTACGTTTCGGAATAGCAAACTTTAAATAATAATGTGCTATTTTAGTGATCGTACAGTACTCGCCAAAAATGACCGTCGCATTTCGAGCGAGTCGCGAGCGAGTGGCTCGCTCGAGATTTCGCAACTATTTAAATTAATAGAAAATTCTATTTTTAGAACAAATTTATTTCGAGCGAGTGGCGAGCGAGTCGCGAGCGAGCGACAGTCATTTTTGGCAGGTTCTTCAATTTACTTCAATATGCTTCAATTAATTTTTGCCCCATAATATAACATTAAAATAACTAGAACGTAACAAAATAAAAAAACATTAATATACGCAAACTGCAAGCGTCACAGAAACTTGTCAAAAAAACTACTATTGAAAAGAATAAGGGTATAATCTATTTTTACATAATAAAAATACAATAGGCACAGCAGCTTAGCGCATGGTGCCATGCTTGTGCTCGGCACACTGGCTGTTCAGAATACGGTCGGCCGGTCGCAATACCGGCTTGCCTGCCCGGCCGACCGCCGGATGCTTCGCCCGTTGCCCAATAATATTCAGCAGTTTTTAGCAGCTCTCCATGCCACATAATTGTGCTTTTTCAAACCCGAAAAGTTTTTTTATCTTCTGATAAATGGCTAATCAATTGGGATCTTTGAGTTTGCACTAAACGTAATTGTTTCGTTTGATACTTTAATGTTTGATGAGGTGCATTCTTCGCAGTTCCAATGTGCTTTGCTAAGTGTGTTAGTATATATATTATCTTAGTGAAAATATTCAGAATTATTCTTCGGAATTCCCCTTATTCTTTCAAAATATTAAACCCCGTATTCTCCTTGTGGGATATTCAATCCTGTATTCTCCTACTGGAATATTCAGCACCGTCTTCTCCCAGAATATTGAACCATGTATTCTCCCAGTAGAACAATCAACCATCTGTTCTCCAGCTTGCACCATCCGAGTGTATACATATTATGTTAAATTCAATAGATTTACATAATTGGACTAGTGGGTATTGCTACTTGCCGCGACCTGACTGACACAGCTACATGAGTTGATATGCATGTGTGTATTGTGGTCCTTGACTATAATAGTTGTGTGATAGTTTTGAAAAATAACTCGAACTCCTGTGTTCTGCTGGGCAGACACCTCATGTAAAGCTACTAGTCTCTATTCACCACTTCCCCTCGAAAGTTTCTTTCATTAACTTTTTGGTTTTGAGTAATTTTGACTTGAAAATTTTGTTGTGAGAAATGAGAAAGAATTTACAAATTTTGGGATTAGTCCATCTCAATCACCAATGCAGCAGTACTGATGCAGGCGTATATATAAAACGACATATATATGTAAATATGTACATAATTCAAATTATGTTATTTTAGTATTTAATATATAAAATATTTGCCCTCTCCCGCGAACCCGGGTCAGACTTGCCCCGAGAGCCCCCACCTCTATAGACAGGCTCGCTGGAATATCGCCATATCGGTAATTTTTCACCTAGTGCTAGCCGACTAAACTATTGTATTTATTAACAATATAACATACTCCACGTAAACGTGATATGGGTCATTACGATTATTGGAAATGCTGAAAACATATTTGATATTGTAGAAATTTTCAACGCCGAGATCGTATTCAGAGACGATTGCTCAATGGATGATTTTATCGACGTCATAAACGGAACGCGCGTCTATATGCCGTGTATTTATGTATGAAATTTTGCTTAAAATTTTTTATCACTACCTTTACCTTGTATTTAATTTTTAATGTACGCAAATGCTTTTACTCTGTGAAACTGGTTGAAGGCAATTTCACGGTCGTTTTTGATAAAGCATTGTAATCGAGGTTAACGATTGTATATAATATTATGATCTGATCCGAATGGACTTCACTGGCTTCCTCTGGGATAAAATGTGGAACGAATCAGGTCTGCAGTTGAATGTGGTGGGCTCTGATCTTAACGGTGTAACGGGACCGCATAACCGTCACTTCTCGCCGGCATACACCTATTTCGACGTCTTACCTTTGTTAGTCTGTTGTACTTTGGAAAATATGTACGTCTTTAACTGCTACTTAGTTAACAGTATGTAATTTAATGTAAAAATGCATGGTGGTATTAGAGTTTTGCTTAGTAATTTATTAAAACAGAGATAGAGAAGCGAGTTAACAACTACATGTGTAATTTTGTGTTACATGTACCCTGGTATGACGTAATATTTTTGCATAAGTTTTTAACCTGTATCCTCTTGTATTACAGTCACGTTCTGAAATAAACGCAAATTTTTCGCGAAATTAGCAACTGCTGATAATTTTTAGTGAACGAGTCTTGAAAAAATTGCTTTTATTCCTGAGCTTGACTGTTACGTATCACAATGTTGTTTTGCTTTATTTTTGGAAATTCTCCTAAAACGCAAAATATTGTTAAAATTTGGCCCTTACAACTTGAAAAATAAGCTATATGTCATCATCATCTTTGTTGCAGGTTTACAATAAAATAGATCAAGTTTCTATTGAAGAATTAGATCGCCTTGCACATTTGCCAAATTCAGTTGTGATAAGGTTGTTTGATTTTTTACGTCGTTTAGTTATGTATGTTAAAAGTCTTTAGACATTAATTACTGTCACAGCCAGAATTAAGGTTTATCGGATTCGATCAAAATTTTAGGAATAAAAAGAAATTTCAAATTTATTCAAATGCTAAAAAACAATAGATTATTGAAATTTTGTTGAGTCACAAACGACGAATGTTTCGTTCAATCAAAATCATTCGAAAATTCGTTTAGTCGAAACAGTGAAATTTCCATCGACTCTTTTGACTATGTGTAACAGACCATTCTGGATCGTTACGCCGTAGGTTAAATTTTTTATTAGCTTAATGGGCAACATTATCGAACCCTAATGTTTAGGCCGCTATCGAAATTAAAGTGAAATTGCTCTTTTGAACACAATCCGAGATCCCCGCCTCATTGGTGGATACGTGTGTGTTTGCGATCGAGTATGCGTTGGCTGAGTACTTTTAACTTTGATGAATTTAGAGTCATTTGTCATGAATAATATGTGCTTTTACTGTTGTGTAACCATGCTCATTGTATATTCGTTATCGTATACCCTGTGTATACTTATATAAAGTTGGTTCAAGCAACATTGTGTATTTATGCGTTTACCATTGAGTGCCCGTGCGTTTATCTTTGTATGATCATTATTTGCTGTGTTCGTTACCGTGACATATAAATGGGAATTATTCGTGTAATTCAGGAAACCGCTGTAAAACTTTTGACATTTGGGAGACGAATGCCTAGCACAACCTTATGAGCCTATCTATGGTCTTGGAGTTATTGTATGCACCTAGGTAAACCATCATCTTTGGTTAACTTTTTCACCAGTGGCTAAACCAATATCAAGACAATATGATGGATATACACAGGACTCCCGTAATCCATGTGAATATTGCTGTAATTAGCCGCATGAGTGTTGTTGGAAATGTATCCAATCCATAACAATAAATTAAACTATTATTATAATTGTACGAAATAGTATGATTCAAGACCGAATACTTTATTTGTATGTGTATGTATTATATGATACAACGTTGTAACAAAATTGCATCGAATACATTTTGTAATTGTATAAAAGACTCAAATTTCGTTAACCTTGTGTCTTTATTATACCGTTTATGATTTTACGAATACTATTGATTTGTATGGTGGTCATATGAAACTTGCATAATCTATTTATTATTCGTGTAAGTAATTCTTGTATAATTGATGTGCTTCTGACGGTACCTTACCGGCCCCGACCTACCATTTATGTTCTTTGCAGTTAGGTGTTCTCATATTAGCCATGGAAATCCGGTAAAGGAATATATATATAGCCAACGTAGCGTTCGGTTTGTGGGGTAGCAAACGGTACAAATCTGCATGGTATCAAATTCTGCAGTGTTCATTTTCATTGGGGAAAGCGGAAAATTTTAGTAAAATGATTTTCAAAGTGTCATTTGCAAATCCTTGAATTTTAGGGTTACCGCTGTTCTGTCCAATAACACCGGAACGGTTCGGAATTTGTAGGAATGAGTCAGAATTTTCTGGTAGAAAACTTTTCGATCTTTCCGCTGAGAGCGGTTCCGTCCGGATCTATTCAAAATTCAGGGACTTACCAAGGGATAACATAGTCATTCCTCAAAATTTAGGTGTTGGAATAAGTTAAAAAGGAGGAATTATTTTATTAACGACTTAATACTAATCGATATAGAAATTATAGCAGTGAACGCATATTCTAAGGTTTCATTTAAGCCCCGCACGGACCCGCTGTGCCCACTTTGTGTACAGTACCCTCATGTCTGCCTGAGGCCCCTAGAACTTCCTCCTTTTCTGCCTTAAAACAGGAAGGGCCCGGTTTTCCGTTCTTCGTCGTACCCTTGTAAGGATTTAAAGCCCATTTCCCACTCCTGGGTTTGTTTTTCGAAGTACCTCAAAACCGACAGGAACCGATAAGTGGCGAATGTGGAGCCCCATTTAAGTAGCGATTTTGACACGGTAGCATTGACTACACAACGTAGCCGTGCAGATCCGTATCGTTTTTAACATTGCGAGTTTGTTGATAAATTTAGTTACAGCACGAATATCTATATGATGTGATGCTTTTGACTTTCTATTTGAATATAGTTGTGGTAATTTAGCAATCGGTACCCATGACTTACAGGTCGTCGCCGCAAAATTGCAACTTCTAGCCAAACATTCTTATTGAATACCGAACTATGGCCCCTGCCGCCAAGTCTTTAACTGCAAGTTTGAAATCATACATTTCTATTTTATAACTATGTAGCCTTTAAGAAGTAACACAGAATTTGAAGGACTGAGAGTCATGGCGCATTGGGATCCCCTTTGACGCCTGGCCCGTCAGCTTAGGCGGGTCCCACCCGTACATAAGCTTCATCGTTTCGCAGCGATGACGAGTGTCCCGTATAGTGAAATTATTTCTTATTAAAAAATTGTGTTAGGTCATACAACCTTTAGGAATCAGTTAAGTAAGCTAAGTTTGTAGAAATTGGGGAGTGGGTCACCGCTTCGACCATCGTCTACTATCGAGCCTAACCGTAGTTCTCCTCGTTTTCGATACAGGACAAATTTATGTCTATTAAATATGAAGTCCAACAAAATACACACAGGATGAGCCGGGTTTTTATTTTAACGTAGTGGAGATTGTGTGTTGCAGGGGTGAAATCTTTTCAATTCCGTCTCTCTCTGTGTGTGATTGGCCATAACTCGGGAACGACTTAACCGATTTTCATGATCTTGGGCTTATTCGAACCGGCATAGTTGATTTACCGTGAGTTTTTTTATTTGGAGTCTGGTTCCGGGGTCAGGGGTCAAATTGTGGGTTTTGTGTCCAATTTTACCCCATTTTAGTAGTCTTCACGAAAGCAAGGTTATTTTTATCTTAACTTTCGAATTTTTTTCTCTGGATGGTATTTCATAGTAAAATGATAAATGCGGATGCCTCTTTTTTGTTTTTCGATTAATGCTCCGGTTCTGGATTTATGGGGTTCGAGGACGGGGGTATGGCGCCCAAATGGTTCCCTGACCCAAAATTTGTTCTGACGTCTTTTGCATCTGATAAGTTTCAACTGGGGGTTTTCGGGCATGGGAAACTCATTGCCGGTGCTGGTTTTGCTCTGCGACCCATGGTTCCATAGGTATGAGGGCATGACGCCCCATACTTCGGGGTCAGAGGTCAAAATGATGGTTTGTTAGTACCTGTCACGGAAGCAAGGTTATTTTTATCTCAACTTTCGAAATTTTTTTCTCTGGTTGGTTTTATTTCATAGTAAAATGATAAATGCCGATGCCTCTTTTTTTGCTTTTCGATTACGGATCCGGTTCTAGAGTTGTGAAGTTTGAGGTATGGTGTCCTAATGGTACCTCGACCCAAAATTGGAAAATTTGTTCTATGACGTCCTGGGCGGCTGAAGTTTCACTTAGGGGTTTCATGGAAAACTCATTGCCGTGTCGGTTTTGCGCTGCGACCCATGGTTCCATCGGTATGAGGGTATGACGCGCCGTACTTTGGGGTCAGAGGTCAAAATGAGGGTTTTTAGTACCTTTTACGGACGCAAGGTTATTTTTATCTCAACTTTCGAAATTTTTCTCTCTGGTTGGTTTTATTTTATAGTAAAATGATAAATGTCGATGCGTCTTTTTTTCGATTACGGTCCCGGTTCTAGAATTGTGAGGTTTGAGGTATGGTGCCCTAATGGTTCTTCAACCCAAAATTCGAAAATTTGTTCTGAGGTCCTGGGCGGCTGAAGTTTCACGTGGGGGTTTGATGGTAAACTCATTGCCGGCGTCGGTTTTGCGCTGCGACCCATGGTTCCATGGGTATGAGGGTATAACGCGCCGTACTTTGGGGTCAGAGGTCAAAATGAGGGATTTTTAGTATCTGTTACGGAAGCAAGGTTATTTTTATCTCAACTTTCGAAATTTTTCTCTCTGGTTGGTTTTATTTCATAGTAAAATGATAAATGCCGATGCCTCTTTTTTTTGCTTTTCGATTACGGCTCCGATTCTAGAGTTGTGAAGTTTGAGGTATGGTGTCCTAATGGTACCTCGACCCAAAATTCGAAAATTTGTTCTAACGTCTTGGGCGGCTGAAAAGTTTCACTTGAATGTTTTCGGGCATGGCACACTCATTGCCGATGTTGATTTTGTTCTGCGACCCATGGATATAGGGGTATGGCTCCCCTATGGTTCATCGACCCAAAATTCCCAATTTTATTGTGACGTCCTGGGAGGCTGATAGCTTGGACTTGGGGGGTTTTCGGGCATGGGAAACTTATTGCCGGTATTATTTTTTCTAACTTGTGCGGTATTGTGTGATATTCACATATAACATATCGCCGAACGCTATCGAGAGCTGATTGGCTGTGCATGCAAAAGGCGTGGGTGTACCTATGCTTCACTACGTTCTGCAATCTCGATAGAGTTACTAGTATATACACTTTCCGCAAGGGGCTGCTAATATCAGCGGTAGTGCGAAAATTCCTTCTCTTCACAGTCGGATACAAAACTTGTATATAAGAACCCAGGAATTACCACTGTTATAAGGACACATATTTTTAGGCTAAAGAACTCATATTGTTAGGATCCTCGGTACATTTTGGTCGGAATCAGCTGACTTTGATTGATAGCGCTAAAGCACCGCCTCAAGTACAGAAAAAGAAAATGGACAAAATCCGATGGACTTAACTCATAGTACTTTTACGCCTTATTTGTGTTAAGGTAAAATGATCAGATTTACTAGTGTCAGAAGTAATTTTCAGGAAATTTTTCCTTATGCTTTTCATTCGGTAACTCGCAACCAGATAAGAAGGAAAATGCTTCCATCGGACCAAGTTACATTCAAACTTAGTAAACTTTATACTTTAGAAAAAGTGCGCTAGTTTTCGTCAAAATTCCAAGAACCAGAAATTGAAATTCCAGAACCTGAATTATGCCACAGTTTCCAAACCGATCGGACCGTACTTTCAATATATATGTGTCTCAGATCGTCCGGTTGGGGCATTTAAATGGCGTATGAAATTTCGATTTTTAACATGCGGCGTCGCTATTGCCCTACTGGAAAATTACCCTAGGACGTAGGTTTAAAGTCTTGAGGACATGTGGATTCCAGGTCTTCTTTTTTTCTGCCTTAAAATGTATATTTTAGCCCTGTCTCTTTGGAGAAATTGCGTCTCGACTAACGTATTGAGACGTTAGGATTTTAGGTGCTATCAACTTGGATATAAAATTTCTCAACGAGATGCGAGATGCCGCGGTTTAGTTAGAACTAGAGATGTAGGTTCGTTGAGTTATTATATACTCTAGATCTTTAGGAGACTTTAAAATATACTCGTTTTAACAATTTTCCATGGATCAAGCCCGATCAAACAACCTCACAAACTTATCTAAAATAGTACAAAATTCTCCGATAACAATAAATATCAGATTCCCATATTGGGAAATCTAGTCATTGTGAAATCTTGAAAGATAGGAAATCGGTCCCGATCCATCTTTACCGAGACGTCGAAACAATCTAGGATCCTTAAACTGCGCCCCTCGTGGAACGCAGTGATTTGCCTGTGTTAACGACCAAAACGGCTGAAACAGAGCGAAATGCGACACCATTGAATTTGAAGCTAATAGTTGCAAAATATATATGTGTAAATTTAATCGCGAGGTTGTCTGATCTCGATCAGTGATGATGTTACCGAGCGAATAATTCGCGCCTCCTATTAAATTGTCAATCGTAAACGTCGGATCCACTTGTTCTTTGACCTACCTTCTAATCATAACAACATTCGTAATTAAGCAATTAGCTGATTTTTCCTGGTACGGCACGCTCTACCAGTCAACCTAGGTATTGTAAGTCCCGATGAACTGGCCACCGAATAAGTCAGCGTCGACTGCAATAAAAGTGACCGCGTCAATTTGTCATTCAGAATTACCCTGTACATTAAATTACTTATGGAAAACACGTCCTTGGGAGTGATCAATCTTCATCCCAATTAGGACACGAAATTGAGCGATTGGATTCCGCCTGATTAACTGACATCAACATTACATACGAGCAAGATGAATTGAAAAATTCCTTGTAAATATTTGTCATGTGAATTTCATAAACGGATTATCAGAACATAAAAAATTACAACAAATATTATGAGCTATTGTGTACCTACTGTCATGTCGTGTCATTGAAATGCATCGAACTGATCCTTAGTGAGTTGTAACGTACTGTACTATGTTGAAATATTAGCTGTTATGTAATGCTAATTAATTGTCGTATCTTTGATGTGTGGAATGGTACCGTTTATACTTCGCCGTATATTTAAATCCATAGTAGACTAGTGTAGGGGAGGATAAACAATCGAATTGCCCTGTATCATTTTTGTGTTTCCTTTGCCATAAGAGCGTATTAACCTCAATCTAACGGGTATTCTTGTGTGCTGTCACCTATGTTTGTTAATCGCTTTTCGTTAGCCTTCAGCTTACCCGAATTGGCATTGAGGGATCAGTTAGCTCCTGGCGCAAGTTAGCTGAATGGTATAGTTTTCGTACGGTTTCGCATATTTTTGTAAGGTGAGCACAGCCCTCCGTCGAATATTCGTGAAAATAGAGCGTTATCGAACTAGTTTATGGCTGTGTACGATCGATTACGAAAACTATGACCAGCATTTTGACTTAACCTTAAGTATCTGCGTTAATTACTTGATTATGTCGTATTGATTGTACTATATCTATTACTCTTGTACATTGATCCCTTGAATATACTATTGTGTTATGTTAATCCGTATTAAAGGTGTATCCGATTCGCGTATAAATAAACTAATACTGAAGAGTCGTGATATCCCTGTGTTGATTGACTATATATGTAGCGATATGCGTGACAGGGTTTGAAATCGTCGCCCCAGTCGGCGAACTGCGTCTAGGCTTTGCGTCAGAAGGTCACAAGTCCCAGCATGTTTCGTTGGCAAACCAACATTAATCGAGTTGCGCATATATGTGTGAGAGGTCCAAAGGTCCAACGCAGGGAAAAATGCTGGGAACAAACCACGGGATCCGTAGCTGAATGGAGCGAAGCGATCTGACGGTAAACGTCCATATATTGTTTGACCGTGGTGGGGACCAATATGGCTTTACTCTAATAAAAAAATTCGAATAACCCCAAGCGATGCAGTTGATTAAACTTTCAGGTGAGATCAGGATAGGGAATAGTGGTGTGGTTTCCTTGGCCTGCGAACAGATGGAGCTAAGCTCCCATGGGACCATAAAGGTAGTACCGCGTGGGCAAACTGCAGCCAATCCGGTGGGATCCAAACACCTCGCATGAAGCGCTCCTGCGTCTTGCTAAGCTCCGTAGCTTCTTGGATCTGATTACGAGAAACGATCCAAAATCAATAATCTAGGTTTGCCCTTGATGTTACGATAGCCGTGGTCGTGCGCACTGCACTTGAAAGTTGCCTAGGCAGCAGCGTCCCGAGAATGATATATGTGTTTTTGGACAAGGTTGAAGATGTGATTAGATATAACGCTTAGTGTATGCGTACGCATTGTTTGCATCCAATCTCATAACATTTGTGGTCAGGTTGTATCCTATTTGTGATACTACTACACTGTGGCGCCTACCCTATTATAGTGTAATACCGTGTGGCTGCGTTTTTCGCACCGTGCTTCGACTCGGATCCTATGACATTGTGCGTGCTCTATGGGATTGCATCGGATGCAGAGCGAACTCTCTACAATAAGCGTGCAAATCGGGTCGTGCGCGATGTCTGCACAAAAAGCGGTGTGGTTTATTATGTATTGGATGTGATACATTTTATAAGCATTTTGGGTGTCTTCTGTGCCATATAAAACGTTGCAAGATGTATAAAGCGGCAAACTGTAACTGTAGTTAGACCTATAATTATTATTTGAAGGCTAATTTCAGAGCAAACGATGTGGGACTGGCCGACCGTCACCTGTAACGAGGACTTCCACTGATTTTAATGTGTGATACCTTGCCTGGCCCAAATCCAACCCCTATATTTTTTGACATGCTTGCATTTCTGCATTCTGTCGGGGAATTGCCATTTGATGTCTTGAAACATTTTGGTAAACTCGTCGTGCCATTCAACAGTATCGTCCTGTCCAATGTCCCAATGTGGAGGTGGCGGGGCAATAATTGCTCGAGCTCCATTACTGAGTAGGTAGTCGAATGAGCATATATAGCGACGCACTCGACGCATAACCTTGCTGGGAGCATCCAGCAAACGACCTTCGTGCGGTTTCGCTCGTAGGGCAGCCTTATAGCCGCCAAGAATCATGATTGTCTTGGTTTGTGGCGTGGCGATGCACGTCGCCAGCCGGACTAGGAATTGCATGGTGGCTCCTGGCCACGCCAGGGCGGACCACCCATTCGAAGCGGCCATGTTGACCAAAGGCGCCGCTAACGAATCGCCCAGGACCAACACAGTTGGCCGGGTGGCGACGTTATGGCGGAGGAAGGATCGAACTTCTTCCAATAGGCGACCCATGACATTGTGGCATGGTCGCGGTCGTTTGCCGAAGGTGATGTCTTCCGGCCCTAGGCCGATTCCCCAAAATGAATCGGACCTGTTCGCCTCGAGCAATTGAGCATATCCGGTGGGTAGTAGGGTGTCCCTGAACCGAGGAATCTTGAATTTCTCTAGTAGCACCGTCCGCATGAGATGGGGTAGTATTGGGCGGAGGAGTTCAGTTATTTCTGGGTCCAGGAACTTTTGTTTGTTCCGGCGGGAGATGGCCTTAACGTCTCGAGCTCCCATTTTCAAGTCCGAAATGTCTTGTTTTGCTTGCTCCTCGTCGAACAAATACGTGACCAGGAGCTGATATCCTTGCTCCGTTGAGGCATACTCGATGAGATATTGATTTATCGTTTGGCCCAGCGGAGCCATGTTTGAGAGTTCCGGCCATCGTGTGCCTTTGGACAGGAACGTCTCATTTGGAGCCGCGCAATTGATGGTGTAGTACGACACACGAGGTTGTGGAATTTGTTCCATGTTGTTTGAATCATTTGATCCGGCGATTCCTGCAATAGTATTCATCGCCATTAGTGGCGGTTCTTGAGGGAGTGTGGTGGCGGGAGCTCGAGCCTTCTGGGGTGTTTTTTGAGTGATTCAAACGTTACAACCGTCTCTCGCGAGGCGGTTGTCTACGAGGTCGGACCACCTACAATCCGACATCTTCAGGTCGTAATTGTCTTTGTCCACTGTCCTCGTCAGGTTCCAAGTCCGGATGTGCGGATAACATGTCCTCGATGTCCTGTTCGTCAAAGATGTCCCTAAAAGGTTCGAACATGTCGTGCCGTGCACGAGCACTACCAGATGGATAGTCCATCGGCATAACAGGGTCACGATGTCGAGTCGGTGGAGCGAGAGGTATACTTCGTCGAGCTGGTGCCGTAGTCGTCGGGGGTTTTAAATTCCGGGGGTCGAGACGTGGTATTATGACTCGAGCTTCTTCTCCGTGTGGTAGGTATTCCTCGTACCAACGGCAACGGTCCCTAGCTTGTCTATGTGGCTGTCGACGAATAGGTTGAGGGGCTCTTCTCTCTCCTTGACTTGGCGTACAGAGGGTCCCATCTCAGGAGATCCCTCGCTCTCCTCCGTTGGAGGGTCGAGCTCAAAGTGGGGCCTCCGGCGGGGTCCCGGTAAAAGTTGACTTAGAGGCATCTCATCCTCCTCGTCTTCCCAACTAACTTGTGATTGGGCTCCGGGTGGGGTTTGTCTACGTGGTTTGGCGCGTGATGGTCGAGTTAGAACTCCCTTGAGGGTGGAGGGAGCGCTACGCGGCGGCGCTCTTCCCTTCTTCCCGGTAGAGGAGCCCTTAGTTGATTCGCCAATGGTTGATGTTGTTTCATTGTCCTTTTCTGCCGTTCGTGGTCGCAATCGTTTCGGTCGACCGCCTTCCGAAGACTAGGAAGGTCGGCGTTGTTTACTTGTACTCTGCTTACTTGCTTCTCGTTGTCGAGCTAAACTTTTAATAAATTCTTCTACAATCCCGTCGGCCGCTATTTGGTCTTCCGAGGGGTTGTATTGTATAGGGGATCCTCTTATGTACTCCATTAGTTCAGTTGCATCCTGTATTTCTCCTCGGGTACGGGCGGCTTCCTCTCGTTTCCTCCTTATTTCCTGCATTTCCCATTCCCACTGCGCTAGCTCATTTTGTCTCTGGATGGTCCATCGACCAAAGGATGGTACCTGCGGGCCCTTAGTTCCACGCTCCACTAGGGGTGACAATAGGGGAGGGATTTTCCACCGGTGGGGTGGTGTCGGGGAATCGATTGTTTCGGGTGACGTGGTCTCCGAGGTTACGGATGATACTGGTTCGTCGGTCGGTGTAGGGTGTTGGACTTGCTTTCGTCGCGGTTTAGGCTTAGGTTTTGGTGTTGGTGCGGGTTCCAGTGGAGGATGGCTGGTTACTGGGCCGGATTGCGCGGGTTGTGGTCTTGGAGGGGTGTGATATGGTGTGAGCCATTCGTCTGGAACATAGTCCTCTATTGTAGCTTCGAATCCCAGTGGCATTAGGGGAGTGTGTGGAAGTGGTGTGGGTGGGGCGGAATATGCCTGACGAGGTATGGAGTATGGTTGTTCATAAGGTGTTATGGGTTCGCGAGAGATAGGGTATGGTGTCACTGGCTTGCCTGATTCGGTCACTAAACGTTGTGCTTGGGGGCTGCGGGATGTTTGAGTAGCGATTGCGGCTCGACGTTGGGCAGGCGTAAGCGGCGAGGTTTGGACAGCCTGTTCAACTGCTGAAGTTGGAGATGTAGCTTGTTCTGGAGTGTGGGGCGAGTGTTCGTCCGGATCTTGTGAAGCGAGTAATTCCACGAGGCCTAGGTCATTAACGTTGAATGGTCGTAGTGCTCGACCGTCCTCTGAGCGTTTTACCTTTAGAGGTCTGGTAGGCTCCTCAGTTCGAACTGATCGTTCCTGTTCTCGTAGGGTTACTGGGGCAGTATGTTGTCCATACTCGGGCGAGAAGGTACTAGGGGGTTTGTCAAGCGCGTAAGGTAACTTAGCAGGGTCTTGGGTGGCGAGTTCCTGTAATATAGCGGGCCATTCGGTGTCCGCAGTTCTGTCAGGGTCACAAAGGGGAAGTCTGTTTTGTTGCGGGGCTCCTGATGGTCCTTGAGCCTGAATGGTCAGCTGTTCTACTGCGGCGCGGTGTATGTCTGCCTGAGCTTGCGTGTATTCTAAGTTACGTTCTCCTATCTCTACACTAGCGACGTCGGATGCACCATCGATTTCTTGGCGCAACCGGTCGACTGCTTCTGGATCTGCAGCCTTTAATTCCCTGGCGAAATATTTATCAGCGAGGATAGTTTCTCCGGGTTCCTGTAGCGCAGCCTCGATGTATGCGGGAGGAACGGCTTTGAGTAAATCAGCCATGTTGGGAAATCTGCTAAGCGGGCGATAGCATGGTTTGGTGCGGGTTATGTGATCGACATGATCGGAAGCATTAGGTTGTCCGGGGAGCTTAACACAAATGCAAGGGAGCATTATTTTAGTGATATGATATGGTCCACACCACCTACGTTCTAATTTGCGTGATAACCCTGGGGTGGCATAGTATCGATAGACCCATACATGGTCATTGACTCGGTAGTCTGGGACCTTGATTTTGCGATTGTAATAGCGTTTTCGGTATTCCCGAGCAGATTGCATGGATCGATAGGCTTGATCCCTGATGGTGGCTAACCACCGTTGTACATTAGCGCGATGTGCTTCTGCTCCGGGGTAGCGTCCCCAATCAGCCTGTGTTTCGATTCCACCCGGCACTCGGGGCTGGAATCCGTGCATAAGCATGAATGGTGGATAGTGCGTGGAAGCGTGTACGGCCGAATTGTAGGACATGATGCAATATGGCAGAACTTCATCCCAGGTAGTATAGTCTTTTTCAGGTAATGCTACACTTAGGAGGAATAATAGAGTACGGTTGAAGCGTTCGATCTCTCCATTTGCCTTTGGGTTGTAACTCAAGGGCTCGCGTTTAAAAGTGCGTAGTCTAGCACACAAGGCTTCCATTACCTCTGAGACGAAACATCCGCCTCGGTCCGAGACTGACACTTCGGGTGCGCCGCAACGGCACACCACGTCCTCGACGAAAACCTTAGCTACGCTCTTAGCGGTCTGGTCCGGCAATGCAGCGGCAACCACTAATTTCGTGAACTGGTCCATAAAGGCAATCACGTACCTATTCCCATTTCGGGATAGCACCCGAGTGTCCAATATGTCAACAAACATGCGATGCATGGGCGCACTAGCCAACGGGTTTTCTCCGAGCGCGGCTCGAACGTTTTGTGGTAGATTGCGCGATCGCTGGCAGAGTACACATCGCTTAACATATTCGTCTACGTCCTTACCCATGGTTTCCCAATAGTAGAATTGCATGAGTTTGCTCAGCAGACGATCCCTACCTGGATGGCCACCGAATAATGTGTCGTGTTCATGCTTGAGTATCTGTCGTATGAGCATTCTGGGTACGCATAGTTTTGGTCTATGGTCGTTTGGCATGATGGGATGTAAGTATAGAATAGCGGTGTCAGGGCAGAGTCGGTAATGGTGGGCTTCTAGTTTGAGGGCGGTCGCTGCCTTTTCGTCGGTTGGCGACTGTCGTGTATGCAAATACCACCAAATAGGACCAAATTGTTTATCTCGGCGCTGGATATAGGGTAAATAATTGAGAAGGTTCCTCCCTTCGTATTGTTGGAAGTGTAGTAAGTATATGTGTTCTCCAGTGTCATAGACTTGTTCAGGGCGTTGTAATTGTATTCGTGGTCCGCATGCGTAAGCAACCCTAATTAAAGTGTCAAACTCCTCTACTTCGGGTAATCCTCGATATCTCTGTCTAGCAGTTGTCGGTAGCGTCTGTGGTCTAGCGGGTTCAGGTGTACCAGCCGTGGCACGGGTCGAGCTCTCACTCGCCGCGCCAGGAGCAGGCGGTGTCGGAGCGGTCGGGGGTTCCTGCGGTTGCGGGGGTCTGGCGGGTGGTTCGGGTGCTGAAGAGGGTTCGTGGGTCGGTTCACCAGTGGATTCTGGCGGTCCAGGGGCAGTCGTCCGTCTCCCGGGGACCTCAACTTCTTCAGGCCAGGGGTCGTCTATGTCTGCGCAGAAGCTGAAACGTGTTGGGTCCGGTAGGGGATCATAACCAGGTCCTCCAAACATACGATAGAAGCGTTCCCGAACATACTCAGGTGGTAGAGTGACGGGTGCGTCCGGGGGAAGTCCCATGAGTTGTCTAGTAAGCCGTTTCCAAACTTCTTCGGTGGGAAATCGACGGGGCAGTTTGGCTGGAGCTTTGCCTTTACCACGATCCTGTCCTTTAACAGCTACAGCGACCATTCGAGGATGGTCCTGTTCGTCCTGCTCTGCTTCGTCCGAAGAGTAGGAAAATTCCAGGTCATGTCGAGGATCGCGCGAAAGTTCGTCTGCGTTGGCATTAGCCTTACCTGGCCGATATTCAATGTTGAAACCACCGAATTCCATCAGAAGTTCGTTACGCCATTGATCTAGTCGCGAATTGCGCGGTGGTCTTTCGAACAGTGCCTTAAGTGGCTTATGGTCAGTCTCGACATGAAATTCGTGTCCAAGTAGGTAGTGTCTGAAGTGTAAGGCGGCCCATCGTATGGCAAGAGCCTCAGTCTCTATGGCAGGGTATCGGCGTTGATAGTCCACAAGTGATTTGCTCGCGTAGGCGATAGGCAATGTCCCTTTGTCGGTCTTTTGCGAAAGCACAGCCCCCAGAGCATATCCAGAAGCGTCCGTTTGGAGTATGAAAGGTTTAGAGAAGTCCGGATATATGAGCAATGGTTCTTGTACCAGTGCCTTACGCAGTTTTCCGAATGCCTCCTCGCATTGCGGTGTCCACTTAAATTCACTGTCTTTCCGTCGGAATGCGTTGAGCGGTTCGCAAATTTCAGAGTAGTGTGGTATAAATTTGTGATAGTATCCGACAAGTCCTAGGAAGCTCTGCAATTGTTTGAGAGTCTCCGGTCGTTTGTACTTGTCTATCGCAGCGGTTTTCTCGGGGTCTGGTTTAACTCCCTCTGAACTGATGATGTGTCCAAGGTACTTGTTTCTGCCCAAACTGACATTTGGAGGGTTTTAATTTAAGATTTGCTTTACGGAACCTATCAAATACAGTAATTAGGTCCACCAGGTGTTGCTCGAATGTGGGTGAAAAGACCAGTATGTCATCAATGTAGATGACGCATCGTTCCCATTCTAGACCCTGTAATATAATTGACATGCACCTTTGAAAGGCGCCGGGTGAAGAATTCAGCCCGAATGGCAGAACATTGTATTCATACTGTCCGTGGACAGTGACGAAGGAGGTCTTCTCCTTGGTCTCGGGGTCCAGTTCTAATTGCCAGAAACCCTTATTAAGATCTAATCTGGACATGAATTTGGTGTTTCTGAGACATCCCAATATGTCATCTATGCGGGGTAATGGGTATAAGTCACGTTCTGTAACTACGTTGAGCTTACGGAAGTCTAAACACCACCGCAAGGTGCCGTCACTTTTGGTGACGTAAACGATGGGAGAGCCCCAAGGTGAATCTGATGGCGTTATTAGGCCCGCTTCTACCATATTGTTTAATTCCTCACGCAAGGGTTCTCGTACTGAATGGGCTAGGCGGTAGGGTACTTGTTTAATAGGCCTTGCGTCTCCAGTGACTATCCTGTGTTGGTGCACACCACATCTGCCTAGATCAAACGGGTGTACGCTAAATATGTCTGCATTCTCAGAGATAGTCGTTTTCAATTGTTTGAGTTCGAACGGGTTAAGGGTCGTTCGTCCAAAGTCGATTTTGCTCAAGACTTGTATGGATCGCTCGGTGTCAATAGTCTTCTGTTGTTCGCTTATGATTTGTACAACATTGTCTCGTGTAACCCCGATATTGTTGTATTGCTTATTGCGTCTCGGAGGGTCTAGTTGTAGCAGACGCTTGTTACTGTCATATAAGAATTCGACCTCGTTGTCATCAAGCATCTTAATATGTCCTATTGTCTGTCCGGCGTGTATGGCAACGGGAAAGTTCCCAAAGTTCATTAGTGCTATCGGGATCATACGTTGGCCAGTAAGTACCAGAGAGTGGGCGATTGCAACGTCCCGGATTAAAGGGTCAGGCACAAATAAAGCTTGACCGGTTGGTGGTTGGGTGATCTCCGAGATGGCGTTGATGAACAACTCTGTGTTTGGTGGCACTTGAGTGTATTCTCTGGTTACCACGTTGATGACTGGCGGTCTATAATCCCCTTGGTCGGCGAAAGGCGCCGAGCAGTTTTCAGTTCCGTTAGATAGATCCAAGCAGCGGTCTTTAAAGTTGATGGCAACATATGGTAGTAATGCCATAAAGTCGGTACCTAAGATGCATTCGTACGGTGTGTCTGTTGTTACCTGAAAGTCGCACGGTGTACTTAGCGATCCTATCGTGATCGGTGCTTTCACGACTCCGCTGATTGTCAATTCTTGTTGGGTAGCCGATACTATCCGAGTAGTGTTCGTGTCACGAGGGACCAGTCCTAACCGGGCAGCTAGGGCTTGGGACATGATTGAAACGTCGGCTCCAGTGTCGACAAGTGTCATGACTGGGGTACCAAGTATTGGTGCGTTAATAAGTAGTGGGGTGTTACCTGCATTCATAGTGTTTAATTGTCTAGTAAACACACCTTGGCGAGGTCCACGGCGTAAGTCGCGAGTGGGAGCGACAAATAGTTCGTCGTCCTCGATGAAAACAAGTTCTTCCTCGGATGAGTTACGTGATGTTAGCAACCTGTTCGAACGACGTGGGGCACGGCTGGACGCGACGGACACGCGCGGCGTTCCCGAAGGCCCAACCGTGACCTCTGTCGGCGAGGTTCTGTCTGCATGAGGGAAGTCGTCCTCCGCGGGTGGAGCACTCGGTAATCGGTGCTTGGCTCTAATCCATCGAATCGCTTTCTTAGGCTTACTATCGGTCCGAATTAGTCGTCCACGACATGGAAACCACCGGGGAATATAGTATCCGTACTTAGGTGGGACCTTGCATTTGGTCATGCAGTAGATCAGACTGATCAGCCCTACAACAACGGTAATGAGGAAGTAGTTCAAGAATCCTGTGTATTCCACAGCGGGAAGATTAACCACGCTCCGTACCTGGTCCTTAGTTATCTGCGCGACCCGCAGATTTATAGCTTTAGCGTTGTCGAGTGAGTCCCACGTCAAAGGTCTTAGTTTGATACCGGATAGCCGGTCAATGGTAATATTGGGTCCAAATTTTATTGTAATTTTCTCGGGTTTCAACATGCTAGTGAGCACAATAGACCCTATGACTAACTGAGTGTAGTTCCCGTGTGGGAACCACAATACTCCATTAGGTGGTACTTTTATTGACTTACCCAGCGTAACGTGAGCTAGTTGTCTACGATTTGTCAGTATGACCTCAGGTTCGCTAGTCCGAATTAGTACCCCTTGTATAGTCGTGTGTACGGACGTGTCATTAGCAAGTGGACCTATCAGGAAACGGTTGCTGCATGTATGTTTAATGGCCTCAGGTACGTGTCCACCTGCAATAATCCATTCTAAACAGTTGGTGCTGTGATCAGTTATCAGCGCCTGTGGTTCATAAAAAGCGATTCCTGGTCTTTGCTTGCATGCTCCCAAATTGAGTGATTCGAAGCGAATGTGCCCCAAGCGGGCGGCGTATTGAGGTAACGGCAGTCTCAGGTGCGTCAGCGTGGCAGGTGCGTTCCAGCCAGTATTGTAGATTCGAAAGTATGGTCGGACGTCGTTGCGCATTGGCAATGGTAATTGCAAGATGAATCCAAAGCGAAATGCAGTTAAATCCACGCTCACAGGCATGACGCGGCCAAACTGATAGGCGAGGCTAGGCTCGCGCATGAGGATAGTCTTGGAAATGCGAGGATCCATGGAAAATAACCGTCGTAGCATGACGACTTCGATAACGGCGGGAGATAATTCGCCGTTAAGCATAGATTCCATTATGGCTTGCACCGACGAGCGCATGTTGGCTCGAAGGATGTGATCAATCAGCTGGTGATGCACGTGTGCGATCTCTTTCTGATCAGCACACCTAACCTGTTCTATCATAGAGACTACCTCTTGCATGCTATGGTGTAGGAATGCGTAAATGTCCTCATTCGCGCGGGTCAGTTGCCTTATGGCCTTAGTATTTCGAAAGGAGAAATCGTTTGTCTCACGCATGAATTTCTCGAGGACAGTCACCTGCTGACGAACATTATTGATATGTACTCCATTGGTAAAAGCCATTCCCAGGCCTAAGAAACCTGAGACGGCACCTGCAGCGGCGGCAATCAAGCTAGCAAAGCGCTTTTCTCTTTTACTCGTAAGGTCACATAGTTGTTCATTCGCGACGCAGAAAGAATGCACGAGTAGCGAGTAATAATTGATGTCCAGTACGCCATGATAGGCGTCATCTAGTTCGCGTTCCAAGGCGCTTAAGGTGTCATGCAGCTGTGGATATTCGGTGCAGTTAACCTTCCGGCAGCAGTCCGCGCGGCATGATCCGTTCGCTTCATAAGGTGGGCAGAATTTACTCACATAAGGATCGGACTTGCGTTCCCAATCGCGATGTGATAACTGCAATACCACTGGCAAGTGCGTTGTCTGGTCGGAGGTGACCACCAAACCTTGCGGCTCGATGACCACTCCCACTTGTCGATTGACAAAAGCACCTAAGCGCGAGATTGAGTCGCTAAATGGCGAAAGCGTTGCGCGTGTTGAGCTAAGCGCGGAGAGCCAAAGTAACAATAGAATTGTACATACCCTCCACATACCGGAAGGATGTCCAAGGCCATTATTGAGGCTCGGTGAAACGGATCGTACCCCGTTTCGATTGGGTTCCCTCACGGTCTCGTTATTTGTAACTTGTTCCGTAGGGTCGCCTTTAGTTTCCTCATCGCTCGTTTCCGTGTCGCTCGACTCAGGTAGACCTTCCTTCTGGGAGGAGTCGCTGTTGGAGTTATCCTACGATTCCTCTTCAGATGAGTCCAGGTAAGCGGCTAATGCAGTGCTTAACTGCTCGTCCAGGTTCGGGACGGAACAGCTGGTGTCATCGTCCGGAAACAAGCATAGTTCCGAAATTAAGCGGTCCCTGCCCAACTGTAATCCAGCTGACGTGTCTCCTTCTGTCTCAAGCAGTCCAGCAATGTCGGGGCGCCGCAAAAGTCTCAAACGTGCGCTTAGCAGTACTAGTCGAGCAAGTCTGTGGGTTTCCTCGTCAAATTCCATATTACTTATTGCTTGGTCAACAAAGAGGTTGATCGGAACACCACGTGTGTCTTGGTTCCGATAGATGAATTCGATTAGATAGGGCGCCTCACACAAGAGGTCGTGTAACTCAAGGTTTGCCTCGCGATAAGTTTTCTGCATCTTGGCCGATTGAATTCCGACATAGAAAGGCCAATGCGGTGCGACATATCCATCCAGGAGGATGGACGCGCACGCGGTGCTTAGCGTGCGTCGTAAGTCCACCTTCCTCGTTGACCGAAAAAGTAGCAGCGTGAGCCTATGTCCTGCGAATCTCTTGTGTGACGTTCCTAGCACTGTCGACATACCGAATCCCTACTTAACTCTACCTCGAATTCTCTCTCAATAACCTGTTGGAGCGTGTGGCCATTCACGCATTGGCCCACCAGTTCTATGAAGGATTCCAACGAAGCAAGAGTTACAGGACCGAGATACGTCCCCGTCATGCAGTGCCCAATTGGAGAAGCCATAACTAATATACTGCTTAGCATGGCAGCGTCTCGCTGCAAGGTGGGGCGTGTACTGACTTCGAAACGGAGCTCAAAGAGACGACTCAGATTATTCAGCTGTTCCATTACAAGTTCTACTCTTCGATAAAAGAGAGCCTGCGGTTGCAATACTAAAGGTTGACCGAAGCTGGTATTGATCTCACTAGCCCTAAAATTAATTGGTATAAGTCCCTCAGCCGGTTCGTTGTGCGCGTCCTCGGTCAATTCTACGCGAGGAAATTGATAAGCTGCGGTCTCGGTATGATTCGCGGTTATAGTGAACAATGTGTCAGTCCCGAGGATTCGGTTACGTTCCTCGTCCGTCATTGCTCTAACTCGTCCAAGTTCTACCGGCGTATTGTTGGGAAGACAAAGTCCAGACATGTCCAGTAATTGTGCGTCAAGTCGGTGTACCCGTCCATCGTTAGCTACTCGTATGAAATTAAGCAAGTTCTCTTGTCCCATGCACGCGTCAGAGTCCTCACTAATTACGCTTACAGATTCCTCCGAATTACCCGGGGACATACATGGTCTCCCTTCGACGGATTCCTCAGCGGTCGTACCTGTTTCATTTGGGTTGCCCGAATTACCCGAGGGCATACTTGGCACCTCTTCGACGGGTCCCAATATATCGCTGGAAATGTCGGCCAACGTATCGGTGGAGTTACCTAAATTACCCAGGCGCATACAAGGCGTCCCTTCGATAGGGTCTCCACTGATGCTCTCGACCAATGGATCTGAACTCGGCTCATTCATACTTCCCGTAGCGATACTGCCACTATCGCTGCCTTCACTCACTTCGTTTCCTCTTGCAGCACCATCTCCTTCCTCAGAACGTATAGACAATTGACTGGCTCGCAAGCTTAAATCAATGCCATCATCTGATGGTGCACGCGGTAGTTCGTTGTTGTGTCCGCGAGGCACTTCCCACACCCCTTCACTATGCCACTCTCGTGCGTCAGGGCTGGGTTCGCGTCGGTACCAGTCGGCATTCGGATCCACCCAAGTGGCCCAGAATTCCTCGTCATCCAGCATACGTTCCTCATCTATTTCACTATCACTGCACTCGTCGCAACTATCCTCAGGCTCCTCTGGCGCAACAGTCACGCCATACTCAAGCTCACTCTCTGGTTCACTCCCACCATTATCACGCTCCCGCGGGATACCCTGACTTAGATTACACACCTTCGCTTCGCTACAATTGTTCGCATCGCTCGCTACAGATCCGTTTCGTTCATATAGGAGTTCATCCAACTCCTTCAATTCATTCGGTTCAACAACTTCAACAGACTCAGCGTTACCCGTCACGCTGACCTCACTACAAGATTCATTGAAAAAACTTAACTCATTGCAAGTAACGTCGTTGCGCGCTTCAACGACGGTGGGCGCGACGGAAGCCTCACAATGCGATGGACAGTCTTTATTCGCTACCCTGGCATCTACATCCCCGTACCTGGGCAGACCCCGGGCAATACTTTCAGCCCCAACGATCATACCCGCTTCATTGGCGCAATCGGCCGCGAACCCGTCGCTACCTCCGCTTGGGTACGGGTGACAAGGGCGGCCCCGGTCAGCACCAAGGAAGGACCCAATGACCGTGGAACCCCTTGCCAATGAGGTCGGCAAAGTCACCTCAAGTCCATCAGTAGCATACTTCGCCGGCTCGAAGTAGCATTCAATTACATCAACTTCACTTCCATTATCATCTTCCAACAATTCGCTAAGGCTACAAGCGCGTCCTAACTTAGGCAAATCAATACACTCATACGACACACAATTCTCATCATCACACAAGGGACGACCCGCGCGGCGGTCGGGCCCACATACTACATCATACGACCTATAATTTAGAACGGAACTAGGACTAGGCGGCCTTAATCAGGTACCATCATCATCCAACCTAGTCTCCCTCATTCCTGGTCGTCCGCCGACCTCTAAAAACTCCATGGGTGCCTCACACGGCGATCCGAATAAATCCAATTCTTCCTGAGCCATATGGACGTCATCAGCTTCCCTACCGGAATCATCAACATCAACACTCTCAACACACGGATGGCCAGCCACAGAGGAGGAAAATAATACCAATGGCTCTTCAAATACAACATCATCGTCCTCACTCACAATCTCTGCAGTCATCGCCAAAGAGCTGGGGGTCCCGGAATTCCCCCTTGAGGTGATTCCTTGAGGATTACCGGTTATAAAATCAACACTCCCCTTATAATCTCTCAACCTATGTTTTTGAACACAACCATCTTCCATTTCTTCGCAAATTTCCATGCTGCCGTTACTATCCTTTACTGCGGTTAAGGTTCGTACGTTCATACCGGACCCACGCATGGCCGGACGGTTCGATTGACTAGTCGATCGCTCGCCTCGCGGTGCGCCATTCGATTCGCTCGCGGACGTATACACAAGTGGATCAACACCCGCGCTGGGTGCGTCCGCACACAACATATGCAATCCCTCTCCCAAGTATCCCTCTTTTTTGTATTTTGTGTTTTCTTTACTATATACAGCGTTAGTGTGCTCGTTGCAGTATTGCTCGTCCTCAATGTCACTAAGGCCCAATTCCATAAGTCCGGGGCTGTCCATACCCTGAACTAGATCACGGCTAAGTGGAAGACGCGCGGCATCAGCCCATGGAGTGGTCGTGATCACATTCAGGTGTCTCTCGACGAGTCCTTCCATTGTCTCAAAATCGTCCAAGTCATCCTGCCTGTTTATCATCGTACAATGGTTCGTCAGTAGTCGCGATAACGTTCACTCGTCCAGTCGGTTCACTATGTCCTAGTTTGCCCTGAATCATACCGAGCTCGCGACTGAGCACTTCTAGGCGATGAGTTGTGGCTGCGCTGGGTTCTCTATTTCCATTAACCTGAGATGCGCTGCAATTTAGCTGGTATCGCCGGCGCGGTACAGCCCCGCTGTTCCGGTTGCTGTCGTCCCGTGAATAAAATCGGCCAGACTGCTGCTGGGGCCCCATGCCTCTATTAGGTTGGGGTCGTTCGCTCTAGGCGCGTTGATACCTATAGGCCGGTGTCGGCCGGTTGTTATAGTTATCGGCTGGGCGATTGGCGGTATATTCTCCATTTCCGCGGTTATTACTGACAAATCCCGGCGGTGGCCGGACGTATGGCGGCCCCGCTTGATTGGGTCCACTAGGTCGCATGCCTGCATTGGGTGGATTGTTCCACCTAGAATTGTTCCGATATCCGTTTCCGTTTTCGGCTCGCCGAAACTGTGGCGGTGGGCCTCCTCGGCCCGCATTGTAGTTATCGTTTCGTGGGTAGGCACCCACGCCATTTCTCAGTCCTTGCGGTCCTGGCTCTCGGCGCGCGGCTCCCGATGCGTAAGCTGCGGCTGGCTCGACAGTGCGCGGCGCACCAGTCACTGCAGCAGTCGGGTAACGCACGTTATACGGGCATTCGCGCATGACGTGTCCCGGTTCTCCGCAGCGATAGCAGGTAATATGCGGTATCGGCAGGCACGGTGGTGCAGCGTGTGAGCCAGGCACAAACGGTGGCGCGAGAGCGTTAAGCTGACGCGAATTCTCGACCCTCTTGTCAATTACATCCAGCAATCGACTTATCGTGTCGCTGTTGTTACTATTTGCCTTGCGATGCTCCTCCATCATGTTTTGAAGCTGTGTGATCAGGCCTTCTCCTCCTTCCTCAAGTAAAGAGTTTACTGTTTTGGCGCGAGGCTTACTGGCAGCAGGTGCGTCTGGGTAAGGGCAGGCAGCACTAGCATCTTCGTATCGCTTAGCAACTCCCACGGTATCCCGAAACGTCTCACACTCATGGATCTGGTTGAGAACCTGCCTACGCACCTCGGGGCGTAAGCCTCTCTGGAAAAACATGCGAAGCATGGTGTCCCACTGCTCGTCTTCCATGTCGGGAAAAGCGCGATCACACCACTTCTGCAACTCTAAACCGTACATTGCTACTGGCTCATTTGCTCCTTGTTGTCTCGTACACAGTCCCGACAATGATTTCTCAGGGCGGCGAGATGACGAAATAAAAAGCGTAAGTTGGCAACTAGTCCTAAAAAACTTTGACGTTTCCCCGGTGGAAGGCCCTCGAATGCCTCCCTTGCCGGTCCACGCAAGAGGGCTGTTACGCAGATTAGTTTTCGACGATCGTCCCAACCATTGGCGTTGGCGAGACGATTACACATTCGAACCCAGTCCTCGAAGTCCTGGCCTCCGGGTTTCTCATCAAAAGTAGGCATGTCCCTTAGTGGGATCATAGGGGGACCAGCCGGTTGGGTAGTCAGATGATGTACAATAGCGTTAGCTGTATTCGTATGCAGTCCAGGTGATTCAGACGTTTCTTCTCGACGCGATTGTCCAGGAGGTCGGGACGGGGGAGTGAGCGGTCGCTCACCGGTGTTGGCGGCACGTCGGGATCTGGGGTGTATGTTGTCCTCCATATGTCCGTCAGTCCAACCAAGGAAGTCGTCGGTTTCCAAGTCTCCGTTATGGTTAGCGTTGGACTCCATTTACTCGATTATTTTCCTTCGGCACCGAAGTATATCAAGTCGGTCCTGATTTGAGTGTCAGTTAAAAACGGTTGTTAGGCGGGCTCTCAAGCTCGGCGAGGCTTAATGAGGCGACGAGCACTATCGCTATTTCCCTATAGTCAAATTTGGGGTTAAGCCAGGCTTCCTTTACGCACTCGGTTAGAACAGCCGTTAATAAAGCGATTAGCGCGGGATTGTTACTGCAGGAAACTCAACGATCCCAAGTAGCAAATTCGGAAATTAAACAAAGTAACAGGTTAACCGAAGCAATACTGTTTGTCACGCAAAGCAACTTCAAGGATTTCCAATGAATAGTTAAAAACGCAACGTCACTTAAAGCTAAGTTAGCAAACAAATAAATAGAAGCAATATAAATAGAAACAATATAAGGTAATATTCACAGTGTCCAGTTAGCAGCGTTCAGGTATCTTCTATCCAAAATGTCCAGAAATTGTTCTAACGAAACTGCGGCCAATCGTCCAATAACGAGAAGAGTTGTTGTATGGCAATCCACGATAGTCCGATAGGCAGTTACAGCAGGCACCGTAAATCAGTCTGGTGTTGGAAACGGGCACTAGTCCTCGTGCAGAAACGATGTTAAAATGTAATACGACACGCGAATAACCGATAACGTCCGATAAGCCCAAAATCACGTGCGATCGGAATAGTCGTCTGTCAGTGATTGCAAATAGTCGTCCGACACCGAAACCGTACGCGACTGATGAATTGGCGTCAAGTTACAGTCCACAACACAATAAGGCGTCCTCCGAATAATCTAAGTCAGTTCGGCGTTAATCCCGTACAAATAATTTCGATTAATGGACTGATTCGGGCGAACGTATATTTATAGTGATAGTAGTTTAGCGAAGTAATTAGTTAGTTAGTTAAGCAAGTATAAAACACTCGTAAGAATAGCTTCCTGAAAAAGTGCCCGTCGAATTGCCACGTATAATGGCCAGCGTACCTGGCGGTATCGTGCTACCGAACAACATGATCCTTCCTCACGAGAAAGTCAATAAAGCATACCACATGTAGCGAGAAACAACGGCATACACACAAGGGCACAAATATAGCAAAGCAGGTAAAAATCACAGGCGCACTTTGATGAATACAGTCCAGAGATCAAAACACTGGCGAGAGATCCACATAAGGATGAAGCTTAAACCTATACAGAAATTAGAACTTCCCTAATTCTTACAGGCGGGTGCTGTAGTTGCGAGCCTTAAGACAAGATAGCGAGAGAAAACTGCCGACGGGTGGGTTAGACGAACCAGGCACGCCTCACGGCGTGGCCCCCAACGATGTAATAACGGTGACGCAGCTGCATGGCGCAACTTCCTAACACCATGCCCTTACGACCCCGGCTATCATAACCTCAAGGGTGGACCCTAAGTTTTACGACTTAGCCACTTTTCTTGGTCGGGCCCAAGAAGTTACGGAGCTTAGCAGGCCGCAGGCGCGCTTCACGGGGTGTGTTCGGACCCCGCCCGATTGGTTGCGCACGTGTCTAGTATCTTGGTATGACTGCTGAGGTCCCCCAGGAAGGTTGACACCGAAACCTGCTCACAGGTCATAATGTCAAACCGATATTCCCTGTCCTAATCTAATGGAAGTTGTTTAGTCTAGCGTAACCTAAAGTAAAATGCGTGGTAAGCTTGGTTTTGCACAGTAAATTTTGAGTTTCACTGGGTTTATTCTTAGCCGAACACTTTATTCTTTGTAGCCTATGTGGCCCCCACAGGGTCCCGACATGCCCTGAGAGTTTAACGTCGGGCTGTCTATTCTGTAATGTGGTCACTTGGCTGTATTAATATCTAGTGATAAAATTTTCCTAATAAACTTGGTACTTCAGCTGAATATGATAATTCCATGAGCGAGTTCAGTAGATAATTACGCGGACCTCTCTCGCTATAATTCCGTATCCGTTGTAAGCAAACAATGGTGGCGAACCGCACGTGTCAGGGCTTGGAATATTCCCTCCGTCAAGCCGTGGCACGCGGGGTGGGCCCGTCCCGTAGGACGCACTTATTGCGCTAGAAGATGAGTAACACGGAACCATTGGTGTGCTTGTCAACATTTTATTTCCGAAAGTACATTACGATATCGAGACGCAAATGGGCAACTAGAGCATCCTTTACAATAGTAAGAATTGAAAAGAGTCGTACCCGAGCTATCCGGTCGCACATTCTCCTGTCTACTTCTGCATCGGAAGAAGGGTGGTAAGAGCGAAAGTGTTCCCGGAGATACCGGGCCAAAATTCCGTGCCCGCGGCGTTCACTTTATCAGCCGTAACAAACTCAGTTACAACGCGGGTCATGCATTCTGGCGTGCTTCGAAGTTCGCTCTCGATAACGCGCGCAGCGCTACGAACATTCAATGGAAATGCCGAAAAAGGAGGGGGAGAAAAGCTGGGCGGCGTACTGGGTTCGTCGTATACCTGTCAAGCGAGGACACGGGAGCCAAGCTTTCATCTAAACCAACGAAAGTACGACAATTCTGCTGCGAATAATTGCTGTCACAAAGATCAGGGTACAACACTGCGTTTCTGTTATGGCTCATTTACGTTAATTTGTGTGCACCGTGACCTAGCTATGTCCTAATAGTGGGCGGTGACTGTCCGCATGTCCGTGTAACACCGTAGCTACGACGACGGACATATGTGACAGTCTGCCGGGACTGTGTGGATTTTTTTATCAGTCAGCGCTGACTATATAATATGTCCTTAATAGCCCAAAAACACAGTATAGCATATCGGACGTAGATATCTTAATGTATAAATGATGTTATGGGGCAAGTTTTGTCAGCTGTCCAACGCTGTAAGTTTAAATTTTGGCAACTGTCCAACGCTGTAAATTTAAATTTTGGCAGTTGTCCAGCGCGGGAAATTCAAATTTTGGCAGCTGTGCAACGCTGTAAATTCAAATTTTGGCAGCGGTCCAGCGCAGGAAATTCAAATTTTGGCAGCTATTAAACGCTGCAAATTTAAATTCTGACACAGCGCGGGAAATTAAAATTTCGGCAGTTGTCCAGCGCGGGAAATTCAAACTTTGGCAGTTGTCCAGCACGGCAAATTCAAATTTTGGCAGCAGTCCAGCGCGGGAAATTCAAATTTCGGCGGTTGTATAGTGCGGGAAATTCAAATTTTGGCAGCTATCCAAAGCTGCAAATTTAAATTTTGACACAGCGCGGGAAATCAAAATTCTGGCAGTTGTCCAGCGCGGGAAATTCAAATTTTGGCAGTTGTCCAGAGCGGGAAATTCAAATTTTGGCAGTTGTCCAGCGCGGGAAATTTAAATTTTGCAGTTGCGCAGCGCGGGAAATTCAAATTTTGGCAGATGTCCAGCGCGGGAAATTCAAATTTTGGCAGTTGTCCAGCGCGGGAAATTCAAATTTTGGCAGTTGTCCAGTGCGGGAAATTCAAACTTTGGCAGTTGCCCAGCGCGGGAAATTTAAATTTTGCAGTTGTGCATCGCGGGAAAATTAAAATTTTGGCAGTTGTTCAGCGCGGGATTCAAACCCAAAACCGCAAAAAAACAAAAAAAACAAAACACACAATGCAGCGGGGAAATTAATTTTGGAGATGTCCAGCGCGGGAAATTCAAATTTTGGCAGTTGTCCAGCGCGGGAAATTCAAATTTTGGCAGTTGTCCAGTGCGGGAAATTCAAACTTTGGCAGTTGACCAGCGCGGGAAATTAAAATTTTGCAGTTGTGCATCGCGGAAAATTCAAATTTTGGCAGTTGTTCAGCGCGGGAAATTCAAATTTTGGCAGTTGTCCAGCGCGTTAAATTCAAATTTTGGCAGTTGTCCAGCGCGGGAAATTCAAAGTTTGGAAGTTCTCCAGTGCGGGAAATACAAATTTTGGCAGTTGTCCAGCGCGGGAAATTCAAATTTTGGCAGTTGTGCAGCGCGGGAAATTCAAATTTTGGCAGTTGTATTGTGTGGGAAATTCAAATTTTGGCAGTTGTTCAGCGCGGGAAATTCAAATTTTGGCAGTTGTCCAGCGCTGGAAATTCAAATTTTGGCAGTTGTCCAGCGCGAGAAATTCAAATTTTGACAGCTTTCCAACGCTGCAAATTTAAATTTTGCAGCTGCGCAGGATATTCAAACTGTGGAAGTTGTGCAGCGCGGGAAATTCAAATTTTAGCAGCAGTCCAGCGCGGGAAATTCAAATTTTGGCAGTTGTCCTGTGCGGGAAATTCAAATTTTGGCAGTTGTTCAACGCTTTAAATTTAAATTTTGGCAGTTGTCCAGCGCGGGAAATTCAAATTTTGACACTGGTCCAGCGTGGTAAATTCAAATTTTGGCAGTTGTCCAGCGCGGGAAACCCAATTTTAGCAGTCGTACAATGTGCCAAATTTACATTTTGACAGCTGTCTTGCGCGGCAATTAGTGCGCCGAGACTCATCTATTTGTCCAGTCCAGTCCGCCATGACGCCCAGCTTATCAAACGCACCTAGCTAAGTAAATGCGGACAAAACAGATAGTCAGCCGTGACTGTTGATTGTCCCAACAAGCGAAACTAGACTGTTGAGACATAGCTAGGTCACGGCGCACACAATTTAACGTAAACGAGCCATT